>JABUQX010070206.1:80000-84475 GCA_015478945.1 Trachelipus rathkii | reverse complement strand
AAAACATTTTATTTTATTTTATTATTATACTTAGTGTTATTTACTTCGTACCTATTGTTATTATTATTTAGAATGTTACACATGCACGCACTCACACACACACACAGAGATCATCACAGAAGAATATCATATATAATACACACACATGCCACACGCCTTTACACATACGCCCACCCATACCTCGATATTTTGATCCTCTCAACTTTGATGCAGCTCAGCTTTTGATGCCTCAACTTTGATGGGCAAACCAGTTTTGATGCCTCGCGGATGCCTCAGCTTTGATGCCTCAACTTTGAGGGCTCAGTTTTTGATGCCTCAGCTTTGATGCCCCCCTCAACTTTAATAATCCTAGCTTTGGTACCTCAGCTTTGGTGGCTCATCTTTGATGACTCATCTCTGAGATGGCTTCATCTTTGATAACACCTATATTGATGATTCAGCGCTTATAAGAAGAGATTCACATAGATTACTACATCTTATACACACATACACTATATCTCTTATTCACACATACGCATATACACATAGACACTTACGTTACCCATAGACACTTACACTCTCCCCTACACCTAATATATGTTATACAGAGCATATATATATATATATATTATATGTTAATAGTTGTTAGTTATATAGAGTTATGCGTTATATTGGTTATATATTATGGCGTTGCTATTATGTTATATATATAGCGTATAGTATATTAGCTATATATGCGGCGGCGTATATAGTATATATGTTGTTGTTGTTATTATTATATACATATATATATGTATATACATATACATATATATTATTATACATGTTATTATACATATTATTACAAGGTTGTTATTTTATTATTATATATATTTTAACTCGCGCGGGAATATTGCGCCCGCGGGCGCACGCGGCGGGAACGCGGAAAATATTACGCCTGCGGCGCACGCGGCGGGCGGGTACGCGGCGGACGCGCACCGGGCGGGTGCGGGTTGGCTAGGCGCTCCGCGTTATTCCGGTGGTTAGCTGCTTATGAACCACCGAAATAATTATTATTCATTCTAGTGAAATTAATAATTATTCCTCAATGTAAGTATTTATTATAAATATGATAAAGCACTTAGTAAAAATAAAACACTTTAATACAAATCAGATAACTTGGGTGCACCGCTTAACAGCTAAAATGACTATGATTTTTAAAATGAGTTTGGGTCTAAAAGATAATAAAACACACACCTGCTCAAATACAAGTTTAAAGAGAATAACAAAGTTAATTTTCAAAAGACGATAAAATGATTCCCCGGACCAATCACATACGAGGTCATATAGAGATAAGTATTCGACTAATCACAAGTAAGGAAAACATTTCCTTTTTATCTGCTTAAAGGATCGATCCAGCATGGTTCAGTTTGAAATATATTTATAAAAATAATAATAACAATGATTCTGTCTATACGGGAATTACCTTTTGACCTTGTATTAGATAACTACGTTAGGCTTAAATTTAGGCCTAAATTTAGGCTTAACGTAGTTGTTGCACCACATTTTACAGAAAAGGTCAGCGTTTGAAATATATTTGAAGCTAAAAACGGTTCGACATTTGAATCTATTATTTTAAATTAATAGCTATAGTAAAGTTTCAACACATTTGCTGGTAGAGAGAGGTCAGTTTCGTATCTGTAAGGAGTGCGGGCTGTTGTGTTTTCTCTGTACATAGATAATAATAATAATAATAAAGAAAAACCGAATTATTTAAAAACTGTGGAATACCTTTAGTTAGCAGTGAATGTGTTAAATAACTAAGTGAATAATTATTTTTAAATAAAAACCTAGAATGAATTTATTTTTAATAAAATACATGTTAGCAGAGAAGAACTAAGTTTTGTTATTTTATACTTATTACATGGTTAAAGATGATGTAAAAAGCAGTAAGTCAATAGAACAAAACGTGGCATAGCTTGATGTAGAGGGGTGCTAGGCTGTCCTTACTGATTTACTGATTTATTGTTTTAGTATACGAAAATATATGTTTTTAATAAAATTTCATAAAATTTTAGTAAAAGTTATTTTTAAACTTGATAGTTATAAAATTTATAAACAAAGTATTAACAAAGTTAATAATAAATTCTTTGTTCAAAGATAATATGATTGATTTATTATAGAAGTTTTAAGAAACTTTGAAATAATTTTAGTTATATTTGAATGATTAATATAAATGTGTGTTTAATTAAAACATAAAATGTTTTAATAAATTATACGTTATATGTGTAAGTGAGTGTGCGTGTGTGTGTATGTGTGTGTGTGTGTGTGTGTGTGTGTGTGTGTGTGTGTGTATGTCTGTTTGCATGTGTAAGTAAATCTGAGTGTGTAAGTAAATCTGTGTGTGGCAAGTAAATCTGTGTGAGTGCAAATCTGTGTGAGTAAATCTGTGTGTGAGTGCAAGTGTAAATGTGTCTATGGACAAATGTAAGTGTCATAGTGAATGTGTGTAAGGTATCATAGTGAATGTAAAAAGTAAGTGTGTGTGTGTGGACCATGTGTATATAAGTGTAAATTCTGCGGTCTATGGTAAATAAAGTGTCATAGTGAATGTGTGTATATAAGTGTCATAGTGGAATGCATAAGTGTAAGCGATGTGTGTGTGTGTGTGTGTGTGTGTGTGTGTGTGTGTGTGTGTGTGTGTGTGTGGGGTATGTGTGTTCTAAATAATAAAAATAGGCATAAAATAAGTATAATAAAAAAAAAAAAAAAAAAAAAAAAAATAAAAAAAAAAAAAAAAAAATAATAATAAAAATAAATAAAAAGTATTAAAACAAAATAAAAAACATAATGTTAATAAAATATATGAGTTAAAACAGTAAAGCAGAAAGTTAAAGCAGTAAAGCAGAAAGTTAAAGCAGTAAAGCAGAAAGTTAAAGCAGTAAGAAGAAAGTTAAAGCAGTAAAACATGAGTTAAAGCAGTAAACAGTAAACAAAAGCATGTCAATCTCCCTTGGTGTGTTAGGGTCACACTCTATTGATTTACTGATTTACCGTTTTAAGGTATGTAATGTTAATGAATATGAGAGTTAAGAAAAACATATGTGAGTTAAAGCAGTAAATGAGTTAAAGCAGTAAAACGTGAGTTAAAGCAGTAAAAGCAGTAAAACAAAAGCATATTAATCCCTTAGGTGTTAGGTAACACCTCTATTGATTTACTGATTTACTGCTTTAAGGTATGTAATGTTAATAAATATGTGAGTTAAAGCAGTAAAACATATGAGTTAAAGCAGTAAAACATGAGTTAAAGCAGTAGAACATGAGTTAAAGCAGTAAAGCAGTAAAACAAAAGCATACTAATCCCTTGTAGCTACTGATTTACTGCTTTAAGGTGCATGCCATCGTTTGTAGTAAAATAAATGTTTATATAGCATAAATTCAAGTTTTTGTTTGCTAGTTACAATTTTTAAAAATTTACGAATTAAAAAGTATTAAGTAAAAAAAAAAAGATGTCTGTAATGAGTTACAGTTTTAGGTTTGCGAAAATGTTTTTAATAAAAATGTTTAAGTGCCTAAAAATAGGGTGGGCTAAAATTGACCCATGGAAGACCAAAGGGTTGGTCGTGTGTTTATACGTGTGTATATAAGTGACGAGGGGAGAGTGTAAGTGTCATAGTGAATGTGTGTATAAGTGTAAGTGTGTGTGTGTGTGTGTGTGTGTGTGTATGTGTGTGTGTTTGTGACCGCTTGTGTATAAGTTAGGATAGATCCATACAGGTCAGGTACCTACATGACCTCATGTTAGCACAGATACCTACCAAAGGCTAGGCATCAGTTACCTGGATGAGCTCAAGGCGGGGTGGAGGCTAGGTGCAGGTGTAGGATAGGTGTAGGCTGGGTGTAGGCTAGGTGTAGGTGTACGCTAGGTGTAGGTTAGGTTAGGTTAGGTTAGGTTAGGTTAGGTTGATAGGTTAGGGTCAGGTTAGGTTAGGTTAGGTTAGGTTAGGTTAGGTGCAGGTTAGGCTAGGTGTAGGCTAGGTATAGGGTATCCGGCAAGGTCAAGGCCGAAATATCATGGTCAAACAAGGTTAATATATATATATATATATATGTTAGGTTAGGTTAGGTTAGGTTAGGTTAGGTTAGGTTAGGATAGGTTAGGTTAGGTTAGGTTAGGTTAGGTTAGGTTAGGTTAGGTTAGGTTAGGTTAGGCTAGGGCTGCTATCGATTCACCGAGAAATTCAAGTGAACGTAAATGAAATAATTGACGAGTTGGCGAAAAAAAAACGTAAACTCGATTTTGTTTTATAAGTAATGGACAATCTGTAATAGCTTTGTCGACTTTTGTTACAGTTTACAGGTAAGTTATAGTATATATATATATATATATATATATATATATATATATATATATATATATATATATATATATATATATATATATATATATAAAACCCTGAAACATATATATATATATATATATATATATATGGACAGTCTCGATAGCCGCATGTGCC
>JABUQX010070206.1:67500-75000 GCA_015478945.1 Trachelipus rathkii | reverse complement strand
TTTTGTTGACTCAATTATATAACTTCATGCTGTGAGAGCATGAGTCATCAATACACAGTTGAGTAGACGAGTCCCACGTCTTATTTAAAGTTTGCGTTCAGATTCTTTATCAAATCTCGACAATAAATATCCGCGCAACATCCGCAGGTCAAAGCGCGGATGTGGAGGCGGATCTTTAATAATGGCGGATGTTACCCATCACTAATATATATATATTAAGAGCATATATATATATATATATATATATATATATATATATATATATATATATATATATATATATATATATATATATATATATATATATATATATATATATATATATATATATATATATATATATATCATGTATATATATATATATATATATATATATATATATATATATATATATATATATAGTATGTATATATATATATTAAGTATATATATATATATATATATATATATATATATATATATATATATATATATATATATATATATATATATTATGGCGAAAAAAAAATTCACAAAACAACGGTATGCACAGACCAGTATCACGATCTGATGTTATGGTTAAAATTTCAGAGATGTCAGACTCCCCTTACCCCTGGCGCACATACCCCAATTTTTTTACTCTTTTGGGGCATTAAAGAACATATCAACCAATTTCACCTACTACTACGTATCTATTTTTTATGAAAAATTGGTGTATAAGATCACTTTACCTTGTAAAGATACTGTTTCAAATATAAATGTTCGCAAAAAGTATATATTTTTTGGAGTTGTGGGAGTTCATGTTTTTAGGGCTCACCCATTTAATTCCAGCGGGCCATATATTTACTTTAACCATATTTACTTTAATTTTCAGAATAAATCAAGCATATTATATATGTTTGGAATCAGAAAGACTAGACGCATCTAGTGATGGTAATATTTTGATTCTAGAATGAACAAATAAAAAGTTCTGCCATTTCCGCAATTTCCCCATCCTCCTCCCTTGGCATGGAAATCGTTTATATATATAAGAAGAAGAAGATAGTTATATATATATATATATATATATATATATATATATATATATATATATATATATATATATATATATATATATATATATATATATATATATACAATGTTGTTGTATTTACATTTCTTTTTATATTTCTTAATTATATATTTGTTCACTGTCCTTTATAGTTGAATTCCAGAAGTTCTTTTCGGGAATGTATTACATTCAAAATATGCTTGTGTCTGCCTTCATATCCAATTCTTACTTCTGAAGCTTGTGTTACTAGATGTACTGTATGTTCTACTCCCTATATAATCATCTGCATCAAAGTTTAGTGTTTTTTGGCAGTTCAAAAACCTTGCCGTGGTATCCCTTTCTTGCTTCAATAATATACTGAATACCTAAATCTCTTTTCTAGTGTGTACTAGCATAGTAAGTAATATATTCTCAGGATGAGCAAAGTACGAGTTGTTTTTTAGTACACGCTCCATAATCACCGCATGATTTTTGTCTACATCTTTAAGTAGGTACTTCAGGTACCAAAAATTTCGCGCTCCATCAGTTTCCTTTGGATGAGACTTTATCCCAAACTACCCTGGTGCGTGAACTTTCATTGTTATATTTACTAGATTTTGAAGAGCTTTACTTGGAAGTTGTGTGGAAAGGTATAACCGCAAGATCCTGTTTGCTTTTGTTAACCATTTGGCATGATGAAGGGTGCCTTGATTTCTTGGCTACTTATTTGGCGATATATTCTGATGTTATACTATTACACATTTTACAAATATTTTTGGTCAGTGCTAAGTTGTTAAATGATATCTTCGGGGATCTTTTTAAAGGTTCTGTTTACCCATATTTAGTTCCAGTTTTTGTTTTTGTATGATCTTTTCTACCGTCGAGTCCAATGCATTCAATGTTAGAGTTTTCTAACTGCATTCTGATGACATCCGTGTTGCCAACACGTTTTCTATCCCTTTCAACCTTTTTCCTATCCAACATATTGCTTTCATTCAATATCCCCATATCCTTTAATATTGCATTCAAAATAGCATCAGTTGAGTTGCTCTGTCAGCTGTTATTGCTAAATTATTATACCTAAATATATTCTGAATATTTTCTCTAAGTTCAAATTCTGGAAGAAATTTATCATCATTTCCGCTTTTCTTTTTTTCTATAGTATCTTCCTCTATAACATCAAAGTTTATTAATATGTTGGTTGAAGTTGCACAAATTTCTCCGCCGTGTGTACTATTATAACAAAAACAACCCCTACCCCTCCCAAGACTTACAACAGTTTAACCACTAAGGCTTTTCAATTTTCCTTGCGCCCTTCTTCTCGCACTTGTTACTGCTTTATCAATTGGCTATAGTTGATTTTTCCACTAACACTATAACATCTTCACTTACAAGGATTTAAATATCAACTAAAGCTAAATTGAAATCTTAATTTCTGACTCATGATAAAAATACTGCTGAATAAGATTTTTACTGAAAATATTTAATGTGCGCTTTATTTTGCCTCATTTGTGTGTATGTGTATGTATGTATTTTATAACACTAAATCTCATATGTTTATGAAATTTAGTATACAGGGTTATTTTACCTTGTAAAGTCACTGGTTCAAATAAAGATCATATATCTAATACCCATTCTTTATATTGCTTTATTTGATAGATGAAAGACTAAATTCTATTTAAAAAAAATGATTTCACCTTCCAAGGGGTGGGACGGAATGGGAAATTTTTTAAATGGGGGGGGAACTTTTTATCTGTTCATTGAAGAATCAAAATATTACCATCGTTAGATGCGTCTAGTCTTTCTGATTCCATATATATATATATATATATATATATATATATATATATATATATATATATATATATATATATATATATATATATATATATATATATATATATATATATATAATATGTTTGATTTATTTTGATAATTAAAGTAATTATGGGCCTGGGAAGTTAAAGGGAGAAGAGTCCCCCTCAAAGATGTTTTGGCCTCAGACCTCAAAAGTATTCCTCTCAGAACATAGCTTTTATTTAAACCATTGGTGGCCAGGCAAAATAAATCTCTATGTACACACCGATTTTCATCAAAATCAGATAAGTAGTAGTGGGTGAAATTGATTGATATGTTCTTTAATGCCCCAAAAAAGTAAAAAAGTGGGGTCTGTGCGCGAGGGGTAGGTGGTCGCACAGCCCTGAAATTTTAACCATAACATTAGACCATGATACTGACGTGTGTGCATACCGTTGTTTTTCAAAATAAAATTTTGACCCACCCTAATATATTATAGTAGATATGAGTTAAGAGCAAACCAATAACGTGAAATATATATATATATATATATATATATATATATATATAGAAAGAAAAGATAGTATATATATAAAGAATTATATAAATATGTATATATATATATATATATATATATATAGTAAATGTAAAATTTCTAATGTTTTTTTTATAGCTATATTATTATTTGAATTATGGTAAAAAAATAATTAGATCTTTTTAATTCAATTTCAATAATTCTCATTTTGCATTTGTGCTTTTTTTCTCTGTTTTTGACAAGTAATTTAAATGAACATTTTAGAGTGTAGAGAAAAAAATAATGAATTACATAAATTAAAATTTGAAGCAGAGAACAATACTAATTTTAAATGCTTAAAATTATAATAAATTATTTTATTACAAACTTATTGTGTCTTAAAAAGAATTTTTTGAATATCTTCACTTTGTTAACTGATTTATTTTGACAAAAATGCATTCAGTTACATCGCAGGGGACTAGCCCAAATGGTAGACACGACATCAAAATAATTTCCCGCAACAGCCTCGCCGCAGGGTTATTATAGGTTAGGTTAGGTTAGGTTAGGTTAGGTAAGGTTAGGTTAGGTTAGGTTAGGTAAGGTTAGGTTAGGTTAGGTTAGGTTAGGTTAGGTTAGGTTAGGTTATGTTAGGTCAAGCTGTTTCGTTAGAGGAACTCTAAATAATCAGATTTTCTTTTACAAATGTCGACCATTTGACCAGTCAATCATTTCCCTGTCGATCATTTGGTATTAGCTTCACATCCCAACTGAAAACAGAACGGAAATATCAGAACTTAAAAATCTATTTTTTTTAGTCCACATTTATCAGTCTTTTACCCCTAATAGAGGAAGAGAACTTCTCTAGAGAATTTCTAGGAATCGAACCAAGTATTCTCATCCCACAAGGGTAATTATTTAATAATAGTTTAAGCAAGCTTATTTTGATAAATGATAAACATCAAATTATTTACAGATCAGAAAAAATATTAGATTAAAATAATATATATATATATATATATATATATATATATATATATATATATATATATATGTATATATAGGTATATATATATATATATATATATATATATATATAGTATAAAGTTATATTATAAGGGTATATATATATGGCCAGTCCCTAAGTAAAGCTGCAGGTCCTGATGGTATATGTGGTAGAATTCTGAAAGAGGGTAGTATCAGAAGGACTGTATTTGGATTTTTAAGCGATCTATAACATTTGGTGAGGTACCAGATGAGACTGGAAAACAGCATATGATGTGTGCCTATTTATAAGAAAGGTAGTAAGGAAGATTTGGGAAATTATGGGCCAGTTAGCTTAACAGTTCTGGAAAAGCTACTGAAAGGTCATATAGAGAAATATTTAGAAGATAACAAGGTATTGTATGACTCCCAGCATGGTTTCAGAAAGGGTAGGTCATGTCAGACAATGTATGGAATACATTACTGACTGCATTGACCGAGGAGATCCAGCTGATATTGTATATTTAGACTTTAGTAAAGCTTTGATAAGGTTCCCACATAAGGCTGATGAAAAAGTTATTGCAATGTGGTATAGGTGGAGTGGTACATGGTTAGATTAAAGAGTGGTTGCGAAATGGAAAACAGTCAGCCAACCAAATGGGAATAAATCATCATATGGGAAATAGTGAAGAGTGGTGTCCTGTCTGTGCTGGGGCCACTTTTTTTCCTTTATATATAAATAATTTAAATCAGGGGTTGGAAATAAAAGGTTTTTATGTTTGCAGATGATACTAAAGTGGCCACCTCAGTTAGAATAGTGAAGGATGCATAAAGATTCAAGATGATCTTGATAAACTTCTTAAGTAGATAAGTGGCAAATGAATTCTAATAGTAAAAAGTGTAAGGTTCTTCACCTAGGTTACTCGAATAAAAGTTTTAACTACACGATATGAATTGGAATTGGTTTGAGTCTGTGGACCAAGAAAAAGATTTAGGTGTGATTATAAGCAGTAATTTGAAAGTAGCTAATCAATGTTTGGAAGCTAGAAATAAAGCTAATAAGATGCTGGGCATAATAAATCGCAATGTTGTTTACAAGAGCAAGGGAGTAATAAGTAAACTGTATAATAGCTATGTTAGGCCAGTAATAGAGTATTGTGCACAAGTTTAGGGCACCTTATTTAAATAAAGACTTAAGAAATGCTAGAAAGAGTACAACGTAGAGCAACAAGGATGATTTCTGGGTTTAGGGTAAGAGCTACGAGGAGAGGTTAAAGGAGTCAGGAATGTTTTCTGTACAAAGGCGATTTCTTAGAAGAGACATAAAACAAGACTACAAAATCTTTACATATATTTTGATAACATAGAGACCAATAAATTTTTCATAGTAGAACATGGACAGGTGACCAGGGGGCATAATAAGAAAATTAAAAGAAAAGCATGCCATCTTGATATAAGAAAGCATGCATTCAGTAATAGGGTTGTTAAATTTTGGAATAGTCTGCCAGAGGAGGTTGTTGAGTGTGACTCGATTGCAACATTTAAGAAACGGTTAGATTCGTTTATGGATGGGTTGGGTATCATATAATATATTGACGAAGCCAAATTGGCGGGTTTTTAGTTATAGCAGTTATTGTTAGATGGCATGTGTGACCATAACTTAGTTATTAATGCATGTGGATGGTTTGGGTATCATATTTATATATCATTAGTTTTGACTCAAGCCAAATTGGTGATTTTGTAGTACAACAAACCGACGTGTTCTAGGGTGCATTGTAGGATTTGCACATGTTATGTTTGGGTAGTGGGTCAGACTGGGGCAACTTCGATAGGCCCATGTGGCTTTTTACTGTCTCCATATTCCTAATGTCCTAATGTCCTAAAGATTAGACGACGCATATAGTAAAAAACTACGATAGCTACACTTAAAAGAAAGACATTTTTGGAATCTGGAGCAAATTTTAGTTGCGAAAAGTTCCCCCACGAAAAAAAAAATGAAATAAAAAATAAACAATAAACAATAAATAAATTAACAATTAATTAATACTTGACAAATTGAATCCTGCGTCTGGCAACAAGACAAAAGCGTTGAACTATCATTCTTGTGAATCTTTAGCCAGATCTACGTGCAGAGAGATAATATATATATATATATATATATATATATATAGTATATATATATATATATATATATATATATATATATATATATATATATATTATATATATATATATATATATATATATATATATATATATATATATATATATATATATATATATATTATATTATTATTTGTTATATATATATTATATATATATATATATATATATATAGTATATGTTATTAAGCATATTATTATTATACATATGTTGTTGCTAGTACATATATATACAGCAAAGAGTTTGTTTTCCTCATATATATAGTATATATATATATGTATATATATATATATTACAAGGTTATTATTGGCTAAGGTTGTTGCGTTGTTATGCTAAGTTACTATATATATACATATATTATTGTTGTTGCTGGTTACAGCAACATATATACAAGGTTATTGGCTATTGTTGTTATTAGCAGTTAGATAGAAGAATATATATATATATATATATTTATATATATATTATATATATATATATATATTAGTATATATATATATATATATATATATATATATATATATTTTTAGTTAGGTTAGATTAGTATTAAACCGTAAAACTGTATAAAAACCTAACAACTCCTGCTCATTGTTTAAGAATGCAAATAAATCTGTCAACAACATTATTTCTGCCGTTATAATATAATAAACTTATTGTACGTCCCTAAATATTTGTTATTAATTTTTTATTTTATTTTATGTTAATTTTAATTTATTTTGTACTTTTCAATTCAAATTTGCTCATGATTCCAAAAATATATCAATTTTTAGTGTAGCGTATCATAGTTTTTAACTAAAGTGTCAAATGCCTACCTGAGGCTGATATATACATATTACATATTATTATATTATTGTTGGAATATTATTATTATTGCTATATTATTATTATTGGCTATTATTATTATTATATTATTATTATTATTGTATTATTATATTATATATATAAAGTATATTATTATTATTATTATTTATATATATAATATTATTATTATATATATATGGTGTTATTATTATTATTAATATTATTATTATTATTA
>JABUQX010070206.1:42500-55000 GCA_015478945.1 Trachelipus rathkii | reverse complement strand
CTCTCTTCTTCTTCTTCTCTTCTTCATTCTTCTTCTTCTTCTTTCGTCTTCTCTTCTTCTTTTTCTTCGTCTTCTTCTTCTTCTTCTTCTCTTCTTCTTCTTCTTCTTCTTCTTCTTCTTCTTCTTCTTCTTCTTCTTCTTCTTCTTCTTCTTCTTCTTCTTCTTCTTCTTCTTCTTCTTCTTCTTCTTCTTTCTTCTTCTTCTTTTCTTTCTTCTTCTTTCTTCTTTCTTCGTTCTTCTTCTTATTATTATTATTATTATTATTATTATATTTATTATTTATTATTATTATTTATTTTATTTATTATTATATATTATTATTATTATATTATTATTATATTATTATTAATATTATAATATTAATATTAATATAAATGTTATTTATATTATTATTAAAAGTATATTAATTCTCATACAGTTATTAATATAATATATAATCATAAATAAATACTAATTTTAAAATATTATTTTTTAAATTTTATTATTATTATTAATTTAATATTAATATAATATTAATATCAATATCAATATTAATATCAATATCAATATCAATATCAATATCAATAATCATCGTAATAGGGCTCTAAATATTCAAAAAAATTTAATCAGCAAAGAGCTTATTAATATTAATATTAATATTAAAGTAATTTGAATTAAAATATATAAAGTAATTTGATATTATTATTATTATTATTATTATTATTATTATAATTATTATTATTATATTATTTATTATTATTATTATATTATTATTAATTATTATTGTTATGTATTGTTTTATTATTATTATTATATTTATCTATTATATTATTATTATTATTATTATTATATTTTATTATTATTATTATTATTATTATATTATTATTATTATTATTATTATTATTATTATTATTATTATTATTATTGATTATTATTATTATTACTATTTAGTTATTATTATTATTATTATTAATATTTTAATAGAAATGTGATCTTCCTTTGATTTTCAAAATAATCGTACGAGAGTTATTAATACTAATATTACTATTAACATGAATATGTAAATATATATTAATATTATATTTATATTGTATATTTTATATTTAAATTTATATTAATATTAAGATAATATTAGTATTAATATTAATAATGATATAATATTATTTTATTATTATTACTATTATTATTATTATTATTTTATTATTAATATAATATTAATATTAATATTAATATTAATTAATATAATATTAATGTAATATTAATATTAATATTAATATTAATATTAATATTAATATTATTATTTCTATTATTACTATTATTATTATCATTATTATTATTATTATTTCATTATTATTATCATGATTATTATTATCATTATTATTATTATTATTATTATTATTATTATTATTATTATTATTATTATTTATTATTATTATTATTATTATTATTATTATTATTATTATTATTATTATTATTATTATTATTATTATTATTATTATTATTATTATTATTATTATTATTATTATTATTATTATTATTATTTATTATTATTATTATTATTATTATTATATTATTATATTAGTTATTATTGTATTATTATTATTATTATTATTATTATTATATTTATTATTATTATTATTATTGTTACTCGTAAGTTTCTTTTTTTTTTAATATTAAGATCGCTTCTTATGTAGTTAATTAACTATTAATAATTTTTTAAAGTGTAAAAGAGCTATAAAGCCTTCTTTGCATTTCTAGAAATCACAAATTAATTTTGATGCTTTTATGAATGGAAGATAAATAAGATTAGAAAATACCACTGATATTGCCAAAACATTCCTAAATATTTATTTGCTTTCATATAAAATGAAGGGGGCTATGAATGTAGAGGGAGCCGAAGCCGGAGCCGGAGCCGGAGCCGGAGCCGGAGCCGGAGCCGGAGCCGGAGCCGGAGTCGAATTTTTTTTTTTTTACTATGGAGGAGGTATGAATATTTAAAATTTTTTGGCCCCGCAACTCTAAAGAGAGCTTAACATATATATATATATATATATATATATATATATATATAGTTTATAATATATATATAATATCATATAATATTAGATATTTATAATATACAGACATTATATATAAGTATATATATATAAAATATTTATAATAATATCCAATATACAATATAGCATACAAAGAATATATATATATATATATATATATAATATTATATATATATAATATTATATATATATTTTATATATATATATATATATATAATATATAGATATTATATATATATATATTTAGTATATATATATATATAAGAAAATAATATATATATTATAGATATATATAATATATATATATATATATATATATATATATATATATAGTATATATATATATATATATATATATATATATAGTATATAATATATAAATATAAATAGATATATATTATATACATATATATTAGTAATATATACTACGTATTACTATATATATAAATATATATAATATATATATATATATATACTACTATATTAATTATATAATAATATTAATATATTATATTATATATATTTTTATATATATATTTCCAATGTATTGCAGTTAAACTAAAATAAATAAAAAATGTATTGTAATTTCGAATCTTGAAATTAACAGCAAAAGTAGAAATGCGAAGAAAAGTTTCTCTCTCTTTCAATAAGTGATTTTTAGGAGAAAATTAGATTAAACAGAATGTTTTATGTAAGGAATGTACGGTCTAAATAGAATGTTGAGAATTATTTTTGATTGATATATTTATTTAATTACAGTACTAACAAATCTAAGAGTAGTTTAATGCTAAACTCAAATCCATTAGATAATATTAATATTACTATATATATATATATATATATATATATATATTATAATATATATATATATATATATATATTATAATATATAGTATATAATATATATAATATATATATTAGTAAGGTGATGCTTTTTAATTTTAATTAACTTTCCTTTTATATTAATAGTTAATATATATTATATATATATATATAAATATTATATATATTATATATAATTATAATATATATATATAATATATATATATATAATAAATATATATATAATATATATATATAGTATTATATTATATTATTATAATATATATATATATATATATAATATATATATATATATATATATATATATATATATATATATATATATATATATATATATATATATATATATATATATTATATATATATATATATTTATATATTATATATAAATATATATATATATATATATATATATATATACTATATATATATATATTTATATATATATTATAATATAGTATATATATTAATTATTACTAAACCTGCCACAGAGCTTTTCTGGTTATCCTATCATACGCCTCTTGAAATATAAACACGAATTCTAAGTCTCGGTTATGATAAGGTTTGTTAAATAGGTTATGTTGACTTGTACGGCCTATAAGTCCAGGTTATGATAAGGTTTATTAATTCGATTAAATTGAGCTACACGGCTTTTATATTATTTCAAGCTTGTAATTTTCAGAGATATTAACTATATTAAATACATAGATTTATAATTTTGAGAAATTAAAAATAAACAACTTCTATAACATCTTTATTAGCAAGAAAACAATTAATAACTAAACACAATTCGTAATAAATTCATACAATTTTTAATAAAAAAATAAAAAAAAGTAAAGAATCAAACATTTAATGAACTTCACACCATAAGTAATTTTTGTCAATTATACGGTATTTTAAACTTTTTCAGTATAAAAAAACTACGCAAGAAAAGTGGCCACGAAATATATATATATATATATATATATATATATATATATATATTATATATATAATATTATATAAATATCAATAAAAAATATAAAAAATATATTATAATATATATATATAATATATATATATATATAGTATATATATATTTTATCATCAACATCATCATCATCATCATCAACATCACCATCATTCATCATTATCTAGCTTCCTATCCCCGACTAGGGAGTTGAGGTGCGTAGCATACACCGGTACACCGGAACAGAAAAGTAGTAGAAGAACATGACGAAAGTCGAAAAGAAGTCCCCCTATAACAGACCCTTTAAACCCTTAAGCGAGAACTCGTCGCAGTCAGAAAAAAATCACCCTAAGGTTTCACGCAGACAGCGACGGACCTCACTGCAGTATTTCGTTCAATGTAGGGTTTATCCCCCACTGGAAAAAATCCACAACCATACCCACCTCCAAAACACGCCATTCACCCCTGCTATGCAATTGCCTGCTCGCTTTCTGCCAACTACATTCCCCTCCTTCAAGGTTTCCTATACTGATTCAATCCACTTTTTCTTCGGTCTCCCAGGGAGTCGGTTCCCAGCACACTCACCACTATACATTCGCTTAACCAATCGACTATCATCAATCCTTTCCATATGAACAAACCTTCCCCAGTCACCCCTACCTCTAATACTTTCATAAACCAAACCAAATACAAATTAAATAACCAAGGAGACATAACTCATCCCTGCCTCACCCCTCTAGTATGTTAAACCAATCGCTTTTCAACTCATTTACTCTTGCAAACCTTCACTATCGTCATAATACTTTTGATCCATTCAGAGAAAACCACCAACACTATATATTACTAACCTGCCATAGAGCTTCCCTATTAAACTATTCAATACGCCTGTTGCAATTCCATACTAAACAATTTTATTCTTCTATCTCCCCTCATTATTTCTCAGTCATTAGTTTTCAATTGAAAGAACTGATCCACAACATCCATCTACCACTACCTAAAACGCACCTTGTTCTCACCAATACAGAATTTCAGAAGCACTCAACGCACATTCTTTTCGACAAAATACCAGCCATATATCTTCCCTACAACACCAAATAAAAACATAAATTCTCCATATAGTTCCTATAGTTCCTATTATCCCCCTTACCCTTATATAAGGGTACTATTACTGATCTCCAATCCCCTCGGAAACCATATCCTTATCATAATGTAAATAATACACAATGGAAATAAATCGAAAATTTATAACCTGATGGTTGTAAATAATATATAATACACTATTACTACAGAAATTTACCATTCTATCAACATATTCTTACACTACATACCCATTACCTCTTCCTCCAAAATACCTATTTCTTCTTGCACCATCAAACCCACACACATTCACTATCACACTGATCATTACTCCAATTGTTATGCAGATTTTTCGAAGTGTTTCCTCAACACTCTCCTCACGTCCATTTCATCAGTTACGAAAAACCCATCCCTGCTCATTATTCTATGCAGATTCCCCTTACTCTCATTCCTAACCTTTCGAGGTTCCTTCCAAAATAAACTTCCTATTTCCTTGTAAGTCCCCATTTATCCTCCTTCCAAACTGTTCATTTACCTTATTTTTTTTTCTTCTACGTATGCAACCCTTAGTCTTCCTTTTTTCATCCTTATATAATTCCAAAAAAATTTCATTTGAGACCTCATCATTTGCTTTTAGACATTCAACCACGCCTCTTTTTTACTTCTAACAGCTTACTTCCTACTTAGCACATCCACATACTTCTCTTGCCCTACTAACAAAGGTTTCCTTCAATTGCGTCCAGATTTGTTCACTTTTATCTTGTTTACTTTCAACTGATTTTTTTTTGCAAGCGCTCGTAAATTACTTTTCCATTTCCATATACCTTGTTCACTTAACTTCTCACCATTAATTCTTCAAACTTCCTTCCTTATCTCCATCTACTCCATCCAAACCACTACTAGCTTAATTTACATAAAAAGCATACTGATCCGATAATTCAATCAATAACTGATTTAATATCCATCATATTGTATACTTCAACATCTCCTTTTTCACCAACACAAAAATCAATTATACTTTACATTTCGACACCAATACTGCTTACACCAACTCAAGTATACCAATGAATATTCTTGTGTTTGAAGAAAGTATTAATTATACACATACCTTTCTCTTCAGATAAATCAATCACCTTCCTGCCATTCTCCTTTTCTCCCGTCACCTCAATTACCCGTATATATTCCATCCCTTTTATCTTGATGACCTATACCAACCACTTGGGTCGTCCAACACCATCAATCTGAAGCTCCTACTCACCTCATCCAAAAAACCGTTCAGATTATCCCAGAAAGTCGCATTCTCTTCAACATCACCCTCAGATGGACCATAAGTTGCAACCACACATACCTTGACCTTTTCAAACTTAAATTTAACGATTAGAATTACAGTACTCACACAAACAAAATCCACGATAGCTCTGTGCCACAGGTCACTCATAAGAATCGCAACTCTTTCTCTCCCCCTCTCATTCCTCTCCATTCCAGCACACATATTTTTCATACCACACCATTCATCTTCAAAGCTTCCTTTCGTCTTTGTTTCAGTTACAGTGAGAAAATCAAATTTACCCTTTCTAAACCCATTCATCACCTTTCTCCTCTTCCCCTCGACATTTATTCCTCCGACATTCCATGTACCCATACAATTAATACAATTTCGCCGAAAGGTGCATGGTCACTTACTGCGATCACCACCATGTTCGAGGAATGCAAAAGCATACCTTGCAAAAGATAAGTGGTAGTTGGCAGCTAACCCAACTACCACTGTCTCTTTAGTCGACTTTTACGACACGAAGAACATACCCTGTGGGAATTCCTTCTCCCCCACACACAGGGATGTGGAATGGTGTTGTCTGTAATAGTGGTATTAATAATTTATGTTCTGTTTGTGATTCGAAGAATCTACTCCCGTGCAAGAAGAGTGTGGATATGAAAGCAAAAGAGGCGAACGATTGGGCGCAGGAATGTCATGGGACATGCCCTATAAACCAAAACCCAATGGGAGGTACTCTTATCGCTACGAGTGCGCTACTCTCCCTCTGTCCATTTAGTCGCCTCTTACGACACGCAGAACAAACGGTATGGGTATTTTTACATCTCTAAATATAGATGCCCACCATATATATATATATATATATATATATATATATATATATATATATATATATATATATATATATATATATATATATATATATATATATATATATATATATAGGACCGTTTATTAAAACCACGAAGCAAAATAATTTAAACTTCGATAAAGTTGGTAAACCTGGGGAAATGCATTTTTGAAGATTTCTAACATTTACGGAAACAAAAAAAAAAAGAGAGAAAAATATTTGAATTTTTCCAATATAATGATTTAATATTGACACAAATTGTAAAAAGTGATGGAGAATTTTATTTTTTTTTGCTTCACCGTAGGGCTTATGAAAATGTATCAAGTTAAGCATATATTTTAGTTTAAATTGATATTATGCCATAAAGTTTGCAGAGACGTCATGATAATAATATATTGATATTTGATATATATATATATATATATATATATATATATTATATATATATATATATAAAAAGAGTTATATATATATATATATATATATAAAATATTATAATATATATATATATATATATATATATAATATATATATATATATTATATAATATATATATATCAGGAGGGCGACTCCTACACTCGAGCTACTCGTGCTCAGCACGAGTTGACATTTTAGAAACGATCTATTTTTGCAATTTCATAATGTTACGATAATATTCTTATTTTTTTGCGAAAGTTGGGCAAATAAATGAAATTATTACATAATAAATATAAGATTTATGCAAAATTTGAAAAGAAAAGAAGGAAGAATAGCCGCTATTTAAATAACGCTTTTAACATATCATATCGTGAATTTTTAGAGTAAAAATTATTTATAAATACTATGTTATAAATGGTTTTTTAAATACTATACAAAAATATTTAACAAAAAATATTTAAACATCAAAATAATAAAAATATTACTAAATATACTTTAGGAAATTATAAAGAAAAACAAGAGTACCTTGGAAAATATTAATAGAAAACGGTTTATCCTAATAAAAAAAAATATTTAATATGACCAAACTCAAATATTTAATATAATATATATATTATAACTATATATATATATATAAATATATATATATATATATATATTATATATATTTATACTATATATATATATTTATATATATATATATATATATATATATATATATATATTAATATATATATATATATATATAGTAGAAGAGAGAGAGAGAGAGAGAGAGCACGAGGAGTAAAAATCTGTGGAGTCGCCACTTGAGTATATAATATATATATATATTATATATATATTATAATAATATATATGATAGTATATATATATATATATATAGATATTATATATATATATATATATATATATATATATATATATATAAAATATATATATATATAATATATATATATATATATATATAATATATATATATATATATTATAATATTATATACTATATATATATATAATATATATATTATATATTTAGAGAACGGCAGCACCTACAGTAAAACAAATATATATTTGGAATTCAGCGGAAAATTTTAAGGAGGGGTTTATAATATATATATATTAATTATAATATATATATTTATATAATAAATTAATAATATATATATATATATATAATATATATATATATATATATATATATATATTATATATATATATATATATATATATATATATATATATATATATATATATATTTTATCGTCGAAAATATTTAAAAAAAAAAATTTATTTCCCTCCATTTAGGGGGCTCGAGCCGACGGGGACCAGGAGGGGGGACGAAGTCCCCCCCGTCGTCCACCGGGAGGCCGAGAGACCCGACTCCTGCCCATCTTTGTGGTTTACCCTATGGTATTCTGTTAGTTAAAAAAAAGGAATTATTTTACTTCCCTTTACACTTTGGTATTACTTTAACTTAAGAATACCATAGGGAAACCGCAAGTGGCAGGAGTCGGGCGTCTCTCGGCCTCCCGGGGAGACGGGGGGACTTCGTCTCCAACCCCCTCTGTTCCCCGTCGGCTCGAGCCCCCTAAATGGGAAAGATAAAAAAATTTTTTTTAAATATTTTCGACGAATAAGAAAAAAAAATGAAAAAAAAAAAGTTTAAAAAACCCCTTCCTTAAAATTTTCGCTAATTCCAAATATATAAATTTGTTTTATGTAGGAGCTGCCGTTCTCTAGTTACATACTGTCAGCTTTAGACACTCTGAACCTTATATAATATATATTATATATATATATTATATAAATATAATAATATATATAAATATATAGATATATTTATATTCACACTCATTGTAGACACAAATATATATATATATATATATTATATATATATATATATATATATTATACCCATATATATATATATTAATAAAAATAAACATACTATACATTATATACTTAATATATATATATAATATATATATATATATTTCAACACTATGTAGATACATAATAATAAATTAATTTACATCGAAAATAAACGAAAAAATTAAATTAAAGTCCCTTTGAATTTAATCATTTGAGCTCAAAAAGAAAAAAAAGTCAGTTCATTTTATAGCAAAATCAAATTTTTTAATTTTTCTTTTACCTAAAATAAAAAGATTTCTAATACAGGCTAAAAAAATTTTTTTTTGGACCAGAGCCACCCCTTCCCCCCCCACGCATAACACCCACACCTACCAAGCCTTTTTTTTTCTAAAAAAAAAAAAAAAAAAATAAAAACCCCCCCTTAAATCAACCTCAAAATTTTTTTTTTTTTTTATTGCTTCGTGGTTTAATAAAGGTTATATACTATATATATTATATATATATATATATATATATATAATATATAAATATATATATATTATATATATTATTATATATATATATATATATATATATATATATATAATATATATATAATATATATATATATATATGTTTTTCGACAAAACAATTCAACACTACGATAAAACTATACTAAAAGCACCCCAAAAATACAACCTCCAAGGCTACCACAAACATTTTAATTCAAATTTTTTTCACTCGAAATAGACACATTAATACAGGAAAAGAAAAAGTTACTCCTGCAAAACAGAACTATACTAACCTAATCATAGACCTCAACAATAAAATAAATAACTTAATCAACTCAAATAAGAATAAAAATTGGCAACATTACACAGGAACACTATGCCATAAAACCAATACAACGAAAGCATACCGAACAAATCAAAAAAAAATTCACACATCACAAGCACAACTCACACCAACATACGAAGCCATCTGTAAATAAAATGATAAAATCCCCAGTCCAAAAAATCAATGCAACATCATTATATCACACTATTCCAAAATAAGCTATAAACCTACAATCCGCACAAACATATTAATAATAATTAAACGACTTAAAAGACTGAAAAAATCCCCAATTCACTCCCCTAGAAGTGCTTAACATCATCAAAAACCTCAAAAACTCACAAGCAGAGAGTCCTGACAAAATAACTAATATTTACCTCAAACACTTAGGAACTAACGCCATAGAACCCAAACCAAAATATTCAACACAGATTGGCAAGCTGACACTATCCCACCTTTCTAGAAACACGCACATATAATCCCCATTTTAAAACCTAATAAAAAACCCAAAAACCCAGCTTCATATAGAACTATATCGTTGCTCTCTACAATATCTAAAGTATTCGAGAGATTAATTCTAAGTAGAATCTCCACTTTTATCCCCCTCTCGGATATCCAACATGGATTCAGACAAAAACATTCCATCACTACACTACTAACCAATCTAACACAAAGATTCTTCACGGGATTTAACCAAGCCCAACCCCCCAAACGTACTCTTCTAGTAGCAATAGACATAAACAAGGCTTTCGATACAGTACTACACCACCTCTTAATATATAAAGTTTTATATACAGAAATAAACATCAGTGACAAGGAAATAATTGCAAACTGCTTATCCAGCTTGAGTCATACAAGGACAACACACCTTCCTCACATACATACATACATAGTATATAATGGAGACCCCCAAAGCACCATTCTATCACCAACACAATTCAATCTTTTTATGCATGACCTACCTCAACCCACAACTCCATCTATAAAAATCAGCAGCTATGCAGTCGACCTAACAATCACAGCCCAAAACTCCTCTATAAATACAGTAAGAGGAGAACTACAGCAATGGATAAACCAACTTGGTTAATGGTTATCAACAAATAGAATGACTGTCTCCTCTCAAAGATCCTCCATCGCATTGTTTACACCAGATAAAAGAGAATCCAACACATATCAAAATGTGTTTCTTTCAAACATTAGACTTCCTCTTAATAAAAACCCATTATCTTGGGCTTAACCTTCGATACACACATAACATTCACCCACCCACATAAACAATATTACTTCTAGAGCCACACATAAATTAAATGCTATGAAAACATTAACCTGAGCAAATTTTGGCCAAAACAAAGAGACCCTCGTAGTAGCATACGGGCAATACCTCCGTCCCTTTTTAAACTATGCATCACCAGTCTATTTACCAGCAATATCACAGTCAAATAGCAAAAACTAGAAGTAGTACAAAATAAAGCTCTTAGAATAATAGCATTGTTTCCCTTCCTCACCCATTCATCACTTACTAACCCAAACAAATATTCTTTCAGTAAGTACCCATCTCTACATGATTGGCTGCCAATTATACAGCAAATCACTTTCAACAGAATACCCTCTACATCATACTTTATAGCAGTCCATTCCACCGAGAAGGAAAAGGATCACACCAGCTTTGTACTACTCAGTCATTTACAACACGCTCCCTCATTCACCCCTGGATACTCCCATTATTAAAAACATTCACACTCAGTTAACCCAAAGAACGATCTCCGCATATCCAAATAACACCATACTCTAGGCACGCCCGCCCAAAATATCCCCCTTAGAACAAACTTTGCACCGTCAAACCAGGGTAATGATGTCCCGTTTGCGCTCTGGGCATCGTCCCTCCCATCAGGAATATAAATATAAAATTCATAATGCTCCTTTCCCCACTGTCAAAGATGTTCTTCCTTGACAATTGACAACACAGGACATTTCCTGATAGATTGCTCTGACCTAACGGACACTAGAAATAATTTTGACGCTCTTTCTCTGACGGATATATGGGTTCAGCCTGCTATGGTGGCACAATATCTCATGAACATCCGTTTCTCATAGGAGAGGAGATTGGGGCAACCAAGTAAAAGTTAAAGTATATATATATATATATCATATTTAGATTATATATATATACATATAATAATTATATATATATAATATATAATATTATATTATATATTTATATATATATGATTAAATGTTAAGCCGCGTTCTGTCTGAAGATGGGACGAATATTTAATTTCAAATATTTGCGAATGAAAATGTTATACGAATAATTTATTTCGTATTCGAAAGCGAATATGAATGCGAATATATATAATATATATTATATATA
>JABUQX010070206.1:35000-37500 GCA_015478945.1 Trachelipus rathkii | reverse complement strand
TATAATATATATTATATATAATATATATCATTATCCTCCAGTGGGTAAAGCCAAAGACTTCCAAACTCCATAGTAGTTTTGAAAAATTGGAAACCAGAGCCAAATTAAAGCATAACATTCTCCGATAAGCAGCGCGTTGGAACTTAGATAAATACAGTGTGTTCCAGATCTTAGCAATGGAGTACATATGAGAATGAGCATAGCAGTTAAGTCTGATTCAGAGAGTTGGACGGAGAAAAGATGAGAATGTCTGAAATACGAGTAAGCACAAACTGCTCCTCAAAGAAGGAGGATACGTGGACTGAAATTCAAAAAAGAGCAATGGAAATTGTAAATAAGAATTCCACTGAAGGAAGAGTGATGGAGCAGTTTGACGATTAGAAAGATTGGACAGAGTTAGTTAGAATATGAGAGTTAACGAATCAACAAGTAATAGAATACATGGAAAGGAATATATGTAGAGATACCAGAGATACGTGATTCATACTCTATACCAGCGATCTCCAAACTTTTTTGATCGCGTACCCCTTAGACGAAAATAATTATAAGTATATGTACCCCATAGGAATATCTAAGTATAAATATTAATTAAAATATAATATAATATAATATATATAAAATATAATATACAACGAAAAAACATAATAATAAAGATAATAATATTAATGATATAATACCACAGCGACCAATGAGGAAACCTCGCACCATGTGATGACACGATCATGATACCGCAAGTGAATGGGGAGATCTACTTCTTATTTGGCAGTACCCCCAAGCATCACTTTAAGTACCCCCCGGGGTACGCGTACCCCACTTTGGAGACCACTGCTCTATACAAGGGCAAACAACGCCCTTAAGAAAAGCTAGCAACTGGGGTGGTGAGAAGAAGTTCAGAAGGCGTCACTGACAAACAATTTCCTAGAAACTTGTTAAGAAGAACATAATTTGATCCTTCTAATAAGATCACGAGCAAAAAGAAAAAACTATCAAAGAATATTCGAATAAACAGAAAGTAGATATTAGGAGTTTCGATTTCCAATGAAATATATAGCTGCGGAAGAATTTAAGTCAATAGATAGAATGAAAAAAGCAGAGATACTGAGGGATTGAAAACAACCATGTTTTTCTTTAACACAACTATAGGTAGGAGAAAGATCAGATGTTTGTTGCTTTAAGGCTACTCTCCTAGCATCATTTATTTTCTGCTGAAAAAAGTCGTCTTTCAAATTGGAAGGATTAATGATGAGTGGTGGAGTTATCAGCCTAAGAGTGGAAGGGATACACAGTAACAGATAGATCATTGATGCAAAATAGGAAAAAAAAGATTTGGGAATGGATAAGATTTAACAGGATAAGCTATCTACGAGATACAATTATCTGTTGTTATTTTAGTTAACTAATAAGGTTAGTGTTAAACACGAAGCGTAGCAAAAACCTTTATGATTATTTGTCTAATAAAAAAATTAAAAACACTGAAAACGAGGCTGATATTAAAAGTTATGTAAACATCGATGATAATATTTCTGATGCTGCTAGTCTGCAACCTACTTATGAGGTTTCGAAATTAGAAGGCTCTTCTAATGATAAGAAATCGGTAAGCAAATTAAGTGATTTAGATATTGGTTTATATGTAAATAAGCTGATTAAGGAAATGCTGTTAAAATCGGCATGGAGCCCGCCATCTATATATGTATTTTCAAAAATGTCAGACTGAAATTTAAGTTTTCAAAGAAAGTGGCTTATTTTGAATATGCAGAAGGCGACTATTTTAAATTGTATACGTATACCTTTTAGTAAAGATTGCGTAGGAAAAGGGAGACAGCAGTTTCAGGATCTGTGTTCTTTAAATAGGTACAAAAGAGCAATTGAAAAGTTTTCTTTATTCAAAAAACTGAGTATCACAAAAATTTGATAATAACTCTGCAGATAATTTCGTAGGAAGCAAATGGATCCTCCATTGTCGAGCAGATAGACAATAGTTGAAGGAACCAGGCAGTAGAAAATCGATTGAAGTTGAAATCGACCGTTAAATCTATCATTTATAGTGGAAGATAAGGAATAGCATTTTGAGGGGAAGAGAGAATCATCTGATTTTTATCTGATGTTAATGACAATGTATCAGATGGTAATTTTTGTTCGATTGCTGAGGTTTCTGACCAGATTGCTGGAAATAATTCTGCTGGTTTGAATCACTGTCACTTCATCTACAGTCACAATTGTGGTGGTAGATTATAAAACAGTAAAATTGTTAGTTAATGATGCAAAGTGCTTTGCCGTACTTGCAGATGAATAAACAAATATATCTAAAACAGAGCAGATGAAATTATGCATCAGGTACAAAATTAAAGAAGAATTTTTGGATTTTGTACTTGTGGACGGATCAACTGTTGGTTGGAATATGTTTTGAAAATATGATCGGTTAAGGATATGATGGTCCTGCTGCAATGATGAGCAATATTAAAGGAGTTCAATTCTTTGTGAAAAAGTTGTCCCACAGCTT
>JABUQX010070206.1:17500-32500 GCA_015478945.1 Trachelipus rathkii | reverse complement strand
ATATAATAGCTTTTAATTACTTTCGGCCGCCCAGAAAACATACAAAACTACCCCAAACACCTCGATAGTTTCGGGAACTAAACGCATACAGTGAATTGTAATATTAAATCGATTATTTGTAAAATTAGATAATGATAAATACAAAAAAATATGATCAGTCTCGGTTCAAAGTTTATATGCATCAGGTTGGTGTTAAGGAGTTGTCACAGACGTAAAGTATTAGAAATGAATGTAAGTAGATTTGTTTTATATATTGCCAAAACTATTGAGGAGTTTGCTAGTTATTTTTAATAGAAAATTTTCAACCTAATTTATGCGAAAGAAAAGAAGTGAAAATCTTTAAAAGAATGTTCCATCAGTAAGAGAGTGGAGAAAAATTTAAATTTATTGCAATGGCCATATGTAAGTAAAAAGTATAAAAGTCTCCCCCAAAAACGTATCGGCAATTTGCCATAGTATTATCATACAAGATGAAACTTACGCATTTATGTTTAATTTTGTACAAGATATGTAAAAAAAAACCCCAGTAGCAAAGGTTATCAATGTACGTTATTTAGTCCAAAAACAGTTGTAGACTAGTTTAACTTTTCCGTAGAGGTATATAATATATATATATATATATAATATTAAATATATATAAATATATTTATTTTATTAATTAAATATATATATAATAATATATATATATATATAATATATAATATTATATAATATATATAAATAAATATACTATATATATAATATATCTTATCGGCAGCTTACTAAAACAGCTCAATCAGTAAAAGTTAGGTGCCTAGTTTTTACGCACCAGTGGATCAGTAAAGTTGAGGGCTAGTTTACGGCACAGTGAGTCAACGAGCCCCCTAAAATGAAGTATTTACCCTTTTAGGGGGCTCGAGCCGATGAGGGACGGAGGGGGGGACGTTCATACACCGGAGGGGATGTCGGAAGAACCCCGCGACAACCCAAAGACCAAAGGCGGGGTTTCCATGAGACCAATCCCCCGGAGGGGGATTAGCCCCCCCGTAGTCCACCTAGAGGCCGAGAGACCCGACTCCTGACATCGGGCGGACTACCCGTGGATTCGTTAGTGATATACCCCAAAAAAAAATAAATCCCAAAAAATGAGTACTTTGGGACATTTATTCGCAACAATCTATTCGTACTCTATAAATCTCAAAAACCATTGGGACATATATTTAAACTAACTTATAATATATATATATAATATATATAAATAAAATATATATATTAGTACTAATATAATATATAAATATATATAATAAATATATATATAAGAATATATATTAAGTATAATATATCCGCAAGAATTTGGACACCAAGGAGTTAGGTTTGATATTCTTGTTATGGAGAAAAGGGAGATGAGGGAGCGGGGGAGAAGGATAAAAGAAGGCATACCACTCATGACGCAATTCTTATTATCACGAGGTTTGATGACGTCATATCAGAAGAGCGTAGATGGCCATGCAGAATTATACGGGGCTTCTTGTTTAAAAGTTCATGGAAGAAGGTTGTATTAATTCAGTCCGTAATTTACAAGCCCGTGCACGGTGAAGAACGTTTCAATTTCTGTTATGATAAAGTTACTCAACTCATCAAACATCACCTTAGGATTTATCCGGATGTATATAAAATTACGGTAAGCTCCTATTCTCTTATTTTCTTTTATAACATTTCACTAGTTTGTTTGGTGTCTTTAAATTTAAGTTCCCTTAATTAAATATAGTTATTATTACTAAGCTGTAACCCCCTCCTATGAAACTTACAGTTCCTATCTTGTGGAACTTACACAGTTTGATCTAACATAAGTTAGATTTTGAAAGTATAGGAGTCATAATTTAATTTCTAGTTTAATAGTTATTGAATTTAAAGTTGCAGTGGACCCTGAAGTTACTCTATACATTTGTAGAGTTAATTTCTGAGCCTAAAAAAGTAATATATGGTGCCCAGACCCGGGAACTAATTGGTAAAATTTAACCCTCACTAGTAGTTTCAAATTATAAAGAAAACTATTTGAACCTTCTCAAATTACAATTTAACTTAATTATATTTAAACTTCTTCATCGTAGTGCATTGGGTAATTAATTAATTAATTTAGATAAATAAATATTTATCTCATTATAAATTTAAATAAATTAAAAATTTATAAATTAAATAAATGCGCACATAATTCTATAATTAAATATTCTTGCGCATAGGCTGGTGACGTAATGTCACGTGGTGCGTTAATTCTTGCGCAGACAGAATATTTATAATTAAATTTATAATTATATTTATAATTATATTTGAAGTAATACAACATTGTGTAAATGTAATTTAAATTAAGATAATAATTCGTGTATAAATATATTATTAATAATATATTTATAAATAATATTTTTTATAATAAATCAAATAAATTTAAGAGTGAAAATTTATTGCGCATTCTGGATTGCGCATCTGGCTTGCGCATCTTATGATTTAAATAACAATGGCGGAGGCTAGTACCTAGAATAGACTGTAAATAATTTTGCCTATGCCAACAAAAGCTGATAAACTTCAGTGCTTATTTAAAATTAATTTAAAATTAAATTAAATAAAATAAAATTAAATTAAGCGGACGCTTAAGATAATTAAATTTAATGGCCCATGCCAATGTTTTGTTTTAACAACATTAGATTTCGCAGTAGCTGGGCCTATGATAATAAACTTATATGAAGCATAAAAAATTCGGTCCTTGGACGAGCATTTTTATGTGGCTATATTAAGTTTGATATTTGTATTTGTAAATAACCCATTTTATGTGTTTGATGGAAAACATATTTGAAACACTTGTTAATTAGTAAACTCTGTCCTTGGACGAGTGTTTGTGTATAAATATTAGGGTCATATTTTTTTTACCTAGCATAAATTCTGTCTTTGGACGAGTATTTATGTCTTTAATGTTAAGTATATATATATATATATATATATATATATATATATATAATAAATATATAATATATATATATATATTATATATATATATATATATATATATATATATATATATATATATATATATATATATATATATATATATATATATATATATATATATATATATATATATATATATATATATTTAAATGAATTACAAAGCATAGTGTACAAACTAGGCCTACTTATATAGGTTTGTGCATAAAATAAGCTCATTGGACCTAACTTAGTAGTTAAAGGCCTAACATAGGCCCATTAAGCCCTACTTTAAAGTTTAATGTATACTTATTAAGCCCTGCCTTACTAATTAAAGGTCTTAGTGACAATTTAAATTAATTATTAATTCTTTTAAATAATTTCTGCCCTATTAATAAATAATTGAAATAATTTATCATTCTCTTATCATTTAAAATTTAAAATGGAAGATTTGCAAAATTCAATAAAATCTCTAAAGAGAAAAAAGTCAGCTAGAAAGGGTGTAATAACTAGGTTGACAAATGAATTTAAAGCCATAAAAGAGCCTTCAAAATTAGAATATGAAAATCTCATACAAAATATTATGAGATACAAAAGTGAAATTCTGTCTTTGGACGAGGAAATAATAGGCTTACATGATGAGGCTAAAGATATGGAAGAGCAAGAATCTATCGACTTGCTTTACCAGAATGATGTATATATAAATAGTATAAATAAATACTTAGATGAAATTAAGGCTCAGTATAACCAGTATATATCTTTAAAAGAAATGAAAGATAATGAGAATTTTATTGACACAATTAGAAATAATAGTATGCCTTATACTGATAATAGATATAGGGCTAGATTACCTACTTTAGAAATTCCTACCTTTGCAGGTGATAAAACTGGTTTTCCATCATTTTTGGATAAATTTAATTCTTTAATAGGGAATAAGGAAGAATTGTCCAATGTGGACAAGTTGTCTTATCTCCTTAAGTATGTGCAAGGTCCTGCCTTAAAATTAATTGAATCATTACAAATTATTGATGCTAATTATGATACAGCATTAACTATTTTATGCAATAATTATAAAAATCAAGAAGAAATAAATCATGATCTTGCAATCAAATTAATAAAAATAAAATATTGTAAGGATTCATATGATGATATTTTCAATTTTTATAGTGAAGTAGAATGTTTATTGGGACAGATTTCAAATAATAAATTAGATATAGAAAAGTCATCTTGGATAATTTGTCCTCTCATCTTGGAAAAACTCCCCAAAGTAGTACGGGAATTATTTCAACAAAAACTTAATAAAACTTATCCTACTTTGCAAGAAATAAGAGATAATTTTCCTACAATTTTGACTTTATATAATTCTGGTTTTAAGGCTAATAAAGTAGATCACAAGTTTGTAAATAACAAAAATAAAAGTTATAATAATGTCCCTAAGAGAGAAAATTTTAATTATAAAAAGAAAGAAAATGAACAAAATAAAGCTTCCTTACAGACATTTAAAACAGATGTTTCATACCAATTTAAGTGTAAATTTTGTTCCGAGGAACATCCCTCAAAGCTTTGTGAAATTTATAAAACACATTCTGCCCGGGTACAAAGATGCAGTCAATTAAATTTGTGTACGAGATGTACAGGTGAACATGATACTAAAGCATGTTATACAAAGTTAAAATTTCCATGTAAAAATTGTAATAAGGAAGACCATGTAATCAGTATGTGTCCCAAAAGTCTTATATCTTCAAATAATTCTAAGAATAATAATGTAAAGAAAAGGGAAGACAAGAAAGAATTACAAAGTGGTAATGTGCTGTTAAATGATTTGCAGAGTAATACATCACTTTTGTTGCCAACAATGACTCTTGCTTTAAAAACTAATAAAGGTTCTTTTCCAGTAAGAGCATATATTGACACTTGTTCCCAACAATCCTTTGTAAACAAAAAAAATTTATTAAAAAAGTTGGAAATCCCTATTCAGTCTGAAACTGAAACAAATACTGTGTCAGTAACTCCCTTTGTAGGGTCTCAATGTGAAATAAATGGGAACTATGCTGATTTAACTCTAAAAATTAGTAATGAAGAACACACAATTCAAGCACTTGTAGTAAATGAACCTTATAAGGGTTCATGTCATGTTCCTGGTCTTTCAAAACTTGTTGAAAACCTTGTTGAAAACTTAAAATCTACCTATGTATTGGCAGATAAAGAAATAAAAGGTGACTTAATTGACAAAATAGATATTTTACTTGGAGTAGATCTATTAGATTTATTTGTGTTAGGTACAATTAAAATAAATAAAGGTTTGGCACTGCAAACAACAGAAGGTGTCGCTTTGTTTGGTGATATCAAAAAATATATTAATTCTGAAATTTGACTAGAGGCTATGGCCTCACCTAAATTAAATAATGTTAATCAAAACACTAACACAAATTACATTCCTCAAAATTATTATTCAATACTTAGTGAGTCATTCTCTTCTAATATTTCTCTGAATAATATATTAACTTCTTTTTCTTTAAATGAAAATCTTGATCATGGTTTAGAAAGATTATGGGTGCTGGAATCTATTGGTATTTTAGATACTGTAAATACAACTGAAAATGAAATAATGATTAAAAATTTTAATAATTCAATATTGTACAAAAATGAAAAATATCATGTTGAGCTACCTTGGAAAATTCCACATCCAAATATTTTAAATAATTATTTTGTAGCCAAAGCTCATTTAAGTAAACTTCATAATAAATTAAAATTATCAGGTATTTTGAATGAATATGACAAAGTATTTCAAGACCATTTGGAGAGAGGTTTTATAGAGGAGGTTCCTACTGATACTGTAAATAATAATCACTATTTAACTCACAGAGGAGTGTATAGAGAAGACTCTATAACAACCAAATTACGTGTTGTATATAATTGTAGTTTAAAAGATAAAAATAAAATTAGTTTAAATGATTGTTTAGTACAGGGTCCTAATATGGTCAATGATCTTGTCAAAGTATTAATTAATTTTAGATTGGGTAAATATGCTATAGTTGCTGATATTGCAAAAGCTTTTTTAAGTATACAATTAAAATTAGAATATGATAGGAATCACTTAAGATTTCTGTGGTATAAAGAGCCAGATGATCCCACCAAAGGAATCATGACTTATAGGTATAAGGTTGTCCCATTTGGAGCTACTTGTTCACCCTGTATATTGGCTCTAACAATTAAATATCATCTTAATTCATTTCCTGATTCTCCAGTTTTGCAGTTTCTAAAAAATTCTTTTTATATAGATAATTTGATAGGGTCTGTGGATACTGAAGCAGAATTAAATAGTATCTATACCCAGTCAAAAGAAATAATGCAGAAGGGAAATTTTAGTTTGGCTGAGTGGATTTCAAATTCAAATTTACTTAATTCTGTAATTCAAAATGATCAACTTAGCTATAGTGGAGTTTCTCCTATCAAACTTCTGGGACTCAGTTGGGAATTAGATGTAAATTCAACAGACTATGATACAATTAGTACTAAAGCTTATGATTTAAATATTAATGCAAATACAAAGCGAAAAGTTTTATCAGAAGCATCCAAAATTTTTGACCCAATAGGATTTTTCACTCCTTCTACTATACGTTCTCGTGTTTTTCTACAAAATTTATGGAAAACAGAAATGGGATGGGATGAAACATTATCAAATGATAATTTTAAATATTGGCAAAAACTTGCAAAAGATTTAAATAAAATTCAAACCATAAAAATTAATAGGTATATGGGTTCTAGAAATACAAACCATTCTTTGCATATATTTACAGATGCAAGTATGCAAGCTTATGGGTGTGTAGCTTACTTAGTGGGTTTGGAACCTAACATACTGTTTTCAAAAGGAAAGGTTGTACCTTTAAAAGTAAAAAGAACAATACCTCAATTAGAATTATTAGCTGTATGCCTGGGTGTAAAACTTATTAAATATCTGTTAGAATTATTAAGTGGTGTGAACATTTCTGAAATTTTTTTATGGACTGACAGTCAAGTATGTTTGAATTGGTTACATCAAGGTACTTTATTCACCACTAAAAATGTGTTTGTCAAAAATAGATTAGAGGAAATCAGTAAATCAACTTGTGAAATTAATTATAGGTATGTGGCTACTAACTGTAATCCTGCAGATTACATTACTAGAGGTATTAGTTTTAAATTACTTAAAAATAATAAGACTTGGTTTAATGGACCAAAATTGTTACAAGATCCTATCACTTGGAAAGATACCCCAATTATGTGTAATTTAGGTAAAGTTTCTTCATTACCATCAAAACCAGATTCTTTATTAGACCTTAGTTCTTATTCAAATTTTTTATAAATAAATTTGAGACAATAACCAGTGACTTAAATTTATTTATAAATGTAGAAAACAGAATTATAATAGTTTAACTCCTATTTATTATTGGATTACTTATAGTCAAAAAGTACATTTTAATAAAGAATATAATTTTCTAAAAACAAATGCCAAATGGAAGCCTGATTCCAACCTTCCACTAATTTCTGAATTTAATTTATTCATAGATCATAATGGTATATTAAGATGTAAAGGTCGAATAGAGAAAGCCAAACTTTCTTATGCCTCTAAAAATCCTATACCATTGCCTAGAGACTCTCATTTCACATTCCTTCTAATTAGAAATATTCATATTAAATTATACCACATGGGTGTTAATCACACTTTAACAGAAATTAGAAAAAATTATTGGATCCCAAAAGGTAGAACAACTGTCAAGTCTATATTAAAAGAATGTGTACTCTGTAAAAGGATCCATTCACATGCTTTCAAAACACCAAATCCTCCACAACTACCTGTGGAACGTGTAACTTTAGATTTTCCTTTTTCCTCAACAGGAATTGATTATACCTCAAGTATTACAGTAACTTTTAATAAAAGTACTATAAAAGTATATATAATTCTATTTACTTGTTCAGCTTCTAGGGCAATTAGCTTAGATTTAGTTGAAGATCTGACTGCTGAATCCTTTTTAGCAGCCTTTAGAAGATTTTGTGCAAGATATAATACCCCAAAAATTGTATGGACAGATAATGCCCTTTATTTTCAAAAAGGTGAAAAATTAATTAATCAAATTTTATCAAAGTCCCCAGTCCTTTCTCATTTAGAACAAAATCACATTAAATGGAAATATATACCTGTGAAAAGTCCATGGCACGGGTCAATATGGGAACGTTGTATAAAAACTGTAAAAGATTGTCTTAAAAAATCTGTAGGTTTTAGACACCTTAATTTTTTTGAATTATTAACTCTTCTGACAGAAATAGAAAATATTGTAAATAACCGCCCTTTAACTTATGTAAATAATGATCTTAACTCACCAGAATCTCTTACCCCTAATCATCTTCTTAAGGGTAGGTCAAATGATGGAATGCCTGAAGATATAGATCAGGATGACATAGATTTTTTGGTTGATAGAGATCAATTCTTAGAAAGACTTAAAAATCGCTTAAAAGCCAAAAAACACTTCACAGATAGATGGACAAATGAGTATCTTTTGTCTTTGCGACAATTTCACAAAGACAATGTGGGTTCATGGGAAAATCTTATTAAAGTGGGTGATGTTGTCCTAATTCATAACACAACTCCACGTATTTCCTGGGCACTTGGTAGAGTTATAGAACTCCTGACAGGGGAAGATGGGGTTAGTAGAGTTGCTCGGTTGAAAACAGCCACAGGCATAACAACAAGAGACATCACACTTCTTTACCCATTAGAGACCACACTTAGAACCACTAATGAAACAGTACCTAATGTTGACATAACCCCTCCAGCAGTTCCTTCCAATAGCCCATTAATTAATTCAGCTCGCCCAAAAAGAGCAGCAGCTGAAAAGGCTAATATTTTTCTGAAGGACAAAATTAGAGAGGGTGTAATTTAAAATTTCATGAAATAAAGGTGAGGATGATGTACAAAATAGAAAAAAAATGCAACACCTTTCTTTTGTGAAATTTTTCTATATAATTTTAAAATATTAGGTTTAAAAAAAATTCATAGTGATTAATTAGGTTTAAATTTTAGGTTTAAATAATTCTAAATGTTTAATACATTAATTATAATTCATGACTGATTTTATGACCTAATTTTAGTCATAAACAAAAAAGTAATTATAATTCTAAACTGACTTTATGACATAATTGTAGTCATAAACATGTTAATAATTCTTATGGGTTACTATACACAATTTGTCTTGAGCCCATATAAATTCTTTTAAAATTTAGATAATTCTTGAAAATTCTTTAAATTTAGAAAATTTAGATAATTCTTGAAAATTCATAAGACCACAATTTAGGTCTTCAATTTTAATTTATTCACTTACAAGGTGATACAAATATTAATTCTATAATTCTAAAATTAATTGTCTTGAGTGGTCCTTCTTGTCCTCTTCCTGGCCTTCTCAATGATGGAGGTGCGAAAAGAAAAATCATCAATTTTTCTTTTCTTTTGCCCCCCGGAGGTTATCGAAAATTTGGACACCAAGGGAGTTGGTGATTTGTTATTGAGAAAAGGGAGATGAGGGAGCGGGGGAGAAGGATAAAAGAAGGCATACCACTCATGACGCAATTCTTATTATCCCGAGGTTTGATGACGTCATATCAGAAGAACGTAGATGGCCATGCAGAAATATACGGGGCGATCTTCTTCCAACCTTCATGGAGGAAGGTTGTCTTTAATTCAAGGCTTCTTGTTCCAACATTCATGGAGGAAGGTTGTCTTTAATTCAGTCCATAATTCTTTCAAGCCCGTGCACGGTGAAGAATGTTCCATTTTCTAATATGTCAATTATACTCATCAAACATCACCTTAGGATTTAACCGGATGTAAATAAAATTACGGTAAGCTCCTATTCTCTTATTTTCTTTTATAACATTTCACTAATTTGTTTGGTGTCTTTAAATTTAAGTTCCCTTAATTAAATATAGTTATTATTACTAAGCTGTAACCCCCTCCTATGAAACTTACAGTTCCTATCTTGTGGAACTTACACAGTTTTATCTAACGTAAGTTAGATTTTGAAAGTATAGGAGTCATAATTTAATTTCTAGTTTAATAGTTATTGAATTTAAGGTTGCAGTGACCCTGAAGTTACTCTTATACATTTTGTAGAAGTTAATTTCCTGAGCCTAAAAAGTAATATAATATATATAGATAATATATATATATATATATATATATAATAATATATTATATATTATATATAATATATATATTATATATATATTATATATATAACTATGTATCGATATTACCAAATATCGATTTTATGTATCGATATAACAAAGTATCAATTTTCGATTTAATCGAACCCAACCAATATCGAAAATGAACTCTAAAAAAAATTAGTGCTGCCGAAAAGTAATATTACACATATAATAATATAAATATATATATATATATATATATATATATATATATATATATATATATATATATATATATATATATATATATTTATATATATATATATTTTTCATAATTTTAAATAAATACTTTATATATATATATATATACTTATAGATATATTTATATTAGCCTGCGCCCTTATTTTTGGAAAGTTTAAGATGTTTTACTCTACCATCCAATCTGGATCCACTTTGGGTAAAAACCTCCCACATAAAATTTCAGAGCATTCTGATAATGTTTAGAGGTAGTCCAGCCATCCACAAGATGTGCTCAGTGTCAGTGGTTGAGTGAACTCTGTTGAGTGAGGGTGCGGTCAGTTGTAGCTTCCAATTTGTGCCTAAATGTTTTGTTCTTAATAAACGGAGAAGTTTCATTCAATTTTTACACGTGTTCCCCTCCCTACCGATACACGTGCTAAATATCGGTAGCATTAAATTTGATTTATTGTTTCAATACTAAATCACTTAAATTTGATTTATTTAGTTAGCGTGTTTCAATACTAAATCAATCTTTTTCTCTTTACAGGTATACTATTGTATTTTTATTTTATAGCTGCTATTAATATAGTTATAACTAGAGACCAATGGCTGAAGGCGATACTGTTACTCGTAGTAAAGATAAATACTTTCTCTTAGATTTCATTGTCAAGAAATTTCATGGTAGTAAGCTACCATCCAATCGTGATGCTTTGGGTGTGTTTCTTAGGCGTCATGTTGAAGAAAAAGAGACGATACGCGAATCTGCAACAAAGACTATCAGAGATCTTATTCCTTTTTGGGTAGGAAAGGCACGAATTCCAGTACGGCCCGAACATCATGCTATAAAGCAACTTGAAATCCTTTTTCAAACTTGGAAAGATCTGAAACGTCTTAGAAATCGACGAACTCCAGCGCAGATAAAGAAAGAAGAAACATTTGTGGAACCTCTTTGACATATCTCATGCTAACGCGCTAAGTATGATAGTTCTTCAAGAAGACAAAGAATTTCTCCTTGCCCAACGAGAGAAAGGACGGCGTGGAACTATAGGATCTGTGGATAAGACCCTGTCTGCAAAAGAAGAGCGAATTATGCACAAAAGGAAAGCTGAAGACATGCGTAAGAAAAGGAGTAGAGAGGAATGTGAAGCATCAACTTCTAAAGGAGTTATTCTTGCATCTTCTATAGCAGCAGTGAAGTGGAAACAGCGAAAACAGTAGTGAAGGCAACATATCTGAATTATCTGATGAAGCGGAAGAACCTCACCCAAAGCGTTCTAGAGCTAAACGTAATATAGTTACACCTTCTCTTGCAGCTGCACTTGATCGTACTGGCGTATCAGATAGAAAAGCCACAATTGTTCTGACTGAAACCACTATTAGCCTTGGGCATGATCCACATAATCTAGCGATCAACAGAACAACTATAGCTCGTTCAAGACAGAAGGCAAGAGCCGAATTTGCTCGACAAATTAAAAAAAGAGTTTCATGCAAATGAACCACTTACAGTTCACTGGGATGGAAAGCTTTTGCAAGATCTGACATCGAAAGAACATGTGGATCGCCTTCCCATTCTCATATCTGGCCCGAGTATTAATAAACTTCTTGGTGTTCCCAAGCTAACTTCTGGAACTGGTAGCAATTGCAAGTCCATGCTATATTTGATGCCCTACAAGAATGGGGAGTATGTGAAACAGTGGCAGCAATGTGCTTTGACACAACTGCTGCAAACACAGGACGTCGAAGTGGTGCATGTGTTTTATTGGAACAGATACTTGGCAGGGGTTTGCTGTATCTTGCTTGCCGTCATCATATAATGGAACTTGTTTTATCAGCAGCTTTTCAAACGACCATGGGAGAAAGCTCGGGGCCTGAAGTTTTGCTTTTCAAGCGATTTCAAACCCGATGGGAAAACTTTATTTCTAATCTTTTTGAGCAGCGAAATGCAGAGTTAGTATGTCTGTGTTTACAGTGATTCCGATGCATGTTTGACAACAAACACTGAAGTTTGCAACCAATCAATTGCAGAACATACAACCTCGTGATGATTACCTTGAGCTTCTGGAGCTTTCAATTTTGTTTCTTGGAGATGCTCCACCTGGTGGTGTAAAATTCAGGGCCCCAGGACCGGTGCATCATGCACGTTGGATGAGTAAACTCCTGTATGCTTTCAAAATTTATATGTTTCGGAAACAGTTCAAACTCACAGCTGAGGAAGAGAAGGGTCTCAAGGAGCTATGCATTTTTGGAATTCTAGTATATGTTGAGGCATGGTTTACTGCCCCAGTTGCACAAGAAGCTCCTCGACGTGATTTGCTTTTAACAAAGTCCCTGCTTCAGCTACCCAATGCAGACATTTCCAAAGCTACATCAAACAAACTGTTAAAGCATTTCTGGTATTTGTCTGAGGAGCTAGTGGCCCTCAGTTTCTTTGATGATGCTGTTCCTCCTGAAGTAAAGCAGCGCATGGTTGGCAAGCTTCAAGATGAAGATGATGAGGAGGAACCTCTGAAAAGACCTGAGTATCAGGCTTCTTTCATAAAAGATAAAAACCTGGAAGATTTCGTTACTCCGAAGACAATGAAATTCTTCAATAAGCTTCGACTGGACACCAGCTTTCTAAATGAAGATCCACGTGTTTGGTATAGAATAGAGGGTTTCCAATCCGCTCAAACAATAGTAAAGAGCTTGAAAGTTATTAATGATAATGCAGAACGTGGAGTTGCACTTATAAAGTCGTATAACCGACTCTTGACGAAAGATGAAGAGCAACTACAATTCCTATTGCAAGTAGTCACTGAGCATCAACGTGTCTACCCAGATGTTCGTAAAGGAACCCTCATTCAACCCAGGCAACAATGAGCAGAGTAGCATCTGTGAAACCCCTGCTTTGAGCAGCTAATACCCGTTTGGGGGGGACCTGGAGCTGAGTGACAAAAATCACTTTCTTAAATACCAATATAATAATGTTATATAGAGATGAGAATTTGCACCTCTCTGGACTACCTCTAAATATTAATCAAAATGCAAAAAAATTATACAGCAGTGTTTCTGAGACAAGTGGATCCAATTTATGGGGTGAGAGCTATATAAAAATATTTTTTTATATTTAACGCCAAATAAGGGCCAGGCTAATATATATATATATATATATATATATATATATAATATATATATTTATATATGTTATATAGAAATATCCCTATATATATATATATTCATATAATATATACTATATATATATATAATATATATTATATATTATATATATATATATATATAATATAATATATATATATATATATATATATAGTATATATATATATATAATATATAAAAATGTATTATATATATATATATATATATATATATATATATATAAATATTATATAATATATAATATATATATATATATGTGTGTGTGTGTGTGTGTGTGTGTGTGTGTGTGTGTGTGTGTGTGTGTGTGTGTGTGCGTGCTGAAAAAACACTGCCACATATGAATTTTAAATTTTGTTTGAAAGTTTTAAGAAAATATTTCCTAAAAGGCTATTCGGAAGAAAGTTGAAAGCAATGTAAATAAAGCCAACATTTAAAGTATCAACCTCGAGGAAAATAAAATTTCAAACTAAGTATTTTACTATTCTTGCTAAAATATGAAAGAAATTAATAGATACAAACAGGGAACGAGTTGCGCCTTCCACGACACTCTCTATTAAAAAAACTAAGAAAGTCACGGTATAACAGATATAAAAAGTTTTGTTGTTTTGGTTGTTGTGTGTCTTATATTGCTTTGTAAAAATAGCTTAAAAAACAGATAATAAGACAATAAAAGTTATCAAACAGTATATTTCTTTAGTTTCAAATTAGCTTTTCTGTAAATGCGTTCCTAAAATATTATAATGCAATATATTATGCAAAAACACTACCCACACCAACACATTCATATTATAGTATATAATATATATATTATATTATATATATATATATAAATATAATTATATATATATATTATATATATATATAATATTATTTATATATATATATATATATATAATATAATAATATATATATATATATATATATAATATATATATATATATATATATATATTATATATATATATATATATATACTATATATATATATATATATATATAATAATAAATATATATATATATATATTATTTATATATATATATAATATATATATCTATATATATATATATATATATATATATATAATAATATATATATAATAATATATATATATATATTATATTATAATAATATATATATATATATATATAAGACCGTTTTATAATTGGAATACCAGAAGTGGATAAAAGTTCTCAGTCTATATAGCAGCTAGAAGCTTTCAGCTTCCTTAAACCTCCTCTACCAACCATTGTGATTACGCGTTTCCAGCCATATTTTTGATACGTTAGATGTTTATATGTAAACAGAAAAGTCGGGAGAAAACATGCGAAAGAAATAAAAAAAGTTCCGATGGGTAGATTTGTAGTTTGAGTTTTTAATTAATTAAAGATTTGATTAACATAAGGTTGAAGAAAACTCCAACTGAAAATTCTATCCAAACAGTCAGAATATGAATGGAAAATTAAGACT
>JABUQX010070205.1:15000-30201 GCA_015478945.1 Trachelipus rathkii | reverse complement strand
TATAATATATATATAATAATATATCTATATAATATATATATATTATTATTATATCATATACTATATATAATATATTACCATAAAGCTGCTCCCTAAAATCTGAAAAAAATTTGTTCCACCTAACTATAACTTTTTTTTTACTACTTGAATTTTCAAACTATGTTAAAGTAACTATGTCTTAAGTTGAGTAGTTTACATACCTGAGATATATCACTGGTCTTCTGTTTTTTTTTTTTTGCTTTTTCTTCAATTTGAAACATGGGGCGCCGCGCGATTTGGGATCAACTTGAAACAGGGCCTTATATTGAACATAGTATATCATTTACTAGGCTTCCATATTTAACATTTATATTTATAACAGGCACTTATTTGAAGGGCAATAACATATGTAAATAAATAGCATATAATGGACGAGAAACCTTTTTAACATTTAAGGGGCACAGGTACCACATTATCACACACTGTCAATTTTTGGTTTACCTCTCTATAACTTTTTATATAATTATTCAATTCTCAAATTATTTTAAAGTAATTATGTCTTAAGTTGAGTAGTTTACATACCTGAGATATGGCGGTCTTCATTTATTTTTATTTTTTTTATTTTTTTTTTCTTTAATTTTTTTTTTATTATTTTCTTAACGTCTTTAGTATGGTATTCTATTGTTGTTTCTACATCAATCAACAGTAAAATTAGTGGGTATTGAGAAGGTTGGACAGCATCTGTGGAAATATCTTTTTATGAACTGTAGATGTTGTTGGGTATTTCTGCTTGTAATCCTCAATCATATTTCCCCAGGTGAGTTTTAGAGGATTGAAGAAACTTACATCAAAAGGTTGGGTTAATAAATAATAAATAAATATTAAATAATAAAAACAAATAAATAATTTTTGTTACTTTTTATCAAATTCCATTACTTTTGAAACACTTATAGAGCGTTCAATGTTACACAATGTGTTGTTCAAAATTACCTACCCCTACTTTAACACTTAGTAACTTTGAAACCAAAAAAAAATTTTTTTCCACTATTAGTGGTTTTTTTTATCCTGATACATAGCAACAAAAATTGACCAATTTTTATACTTTTTGAAAAATTCCTTCTGCCCCAATTGGGGGGGGGGGGGGGGAACTTTTTCGTGCAACACATTTTTTAGCAAAAAATTTTTTTTACATTTTTCCAGATAAAACCTAAAGTTGAAGTCAAGTGCTTTTCCTTAGTTAATACATGAAACCGCTAATCCTTTAACCTTCAAAATAAAAAAAAAATCATCATTCACACAAATACTTTGTGAGTTAGCGTCGGGCGGGGTGACTTGGACCTCTTTAGGTATAAGTCTGTCTCCCGACTCTCCCCTCCCCTAATGCACTTTTTGGAATTTTTTTTTTTTGTAAATCACGGCCCAATAGTAGTCGGTCATATGCACACAAAAAAATAATAATGTAATTCTTAATAATAAAAGTATTATATTAAATTTGAAATATAAGCGAGTCGGCCCGACCGTGGAGGGGTGAAGGGGACCACCATTGAGGGGTGAAGCGGACCACAAACATTGCAGGGGTGATTCGGACCATCTGTTTAAATTCCTATTTTACATATAAATTCAATTTTATATTTTAAATTTTTACTTAATATTAATAATTATTCTACATATTTGAGCTCTCTAACAAGCATAAAAAGTCAATAATTGATAAATAAAATAAGAAATAAAAAATAACAAATGGTTCCCGATTCACCCCTCTCCGCTCAAAAATTTGACACCTTTTTTGAAAACTTCATTTTTTATTAAAATTCATTTTTTTAAAAACTTTTCACTTATATAAGTAACTTTTTATTATATTTAAATAATTTATACGTAATAAAAAGATGTCAATAATAAATACGTAAAATACGAAAACAATGGTGGTCCGAGTCACCCTCCATCAATTTTTACTGGGAGGTGAATTGGACCAAGTTAGGCCCCGTTTTTATGCCACTAATACTGCCTTGGATCAAAAATTTTTACTTTTGCCCCAGTTTAAAGCCTTAAACATACTCGAGTGTTATCCACTGAAAAAAAATAATAAAAATACGATCCACAATTTTCATTTTATAAACGAAGTTAAAAAAACTCAACATTTTCAAAAGTGAAATTTAATTTAAGGGCATTCTTCTGCATTTCAATTTCTTAACATTTTTAAAAAATATAAAAAACTTTTCTAAATTAGATGATCTAAATAAAAACTTGTAGTAGTACCTTACGCGTTTATTAAAGATTTATGCGAAAAAATTTTTTTTTTTTTTATTATTTTTTATTTTATTATAGAGATAATTTCATACTGAAGAATTTCTCAGACTTAAATTGGGTCTGATTTTGTTCAACTCAGTCTGTAACCCCGGTTCAATGTTTACCCACTTTTACAGCTGTATATATATATATCAATATATATAATACTAATATATTCATATATAATATATATATATAATTATATATACAATATAATATATATATATATACTATAATACTACATATATATATATATATATATATATATATATATATCTATAACACCAACCTGAGAACTTTGTTGATAAGAGTAATTTTCTGAATCAAATTCTTCCTCTTTAATTTCAATTCAAAAATTGGCGAGATACCCATTTTTTTATTTATATATCGACCAATATAAATAAATTTCTAATAATTAAACAAATAAAATATAAGTTAAAAAATATTTTATAAAATCTAATTCAAAGTCATCAAGAATAAATGTGTTAAACATTTTGGTAATTTTGTTTCTGGTGGAACATTTCTTATTTCTACTCTATTAAAATTATAAAGACAAAATTTTTATATACTCAAAAATCAAAAAATTAAATATTTTACTCTAAAATGTAGCCTAATTTCTATCTCATTCATAAAGTCAGGCCTCAGATTGATAATACATTTATGATAGCGATATATAGATATGTTAAATTTCAATATATTTATATCAATATAAATAAATTTTCTTGAGCCAATCATTTGAATACCATACCCCTTAACCTGTGAGTATTGGCAATTTTACTGTATATTAATAGTAATTAAATAGTGAAATATTTAATATTGATTATCCCAATGTTATGTATATCAGTATATCAATTTTCAAAATGGCACCATCCATGTATGATAATAGGTTTACTTTTTCTTAGAAATTCTTTTAGGATTTTTATTTATTTAATGTATATATAAAACTGGTCTTCTGTGATCTATTAAGGAGCTTTTAATATACCTATTTCTGTATATTTTGTCATTAAAATTCCAATAGAGTAAGGATAAGAAATGTTTCATCAGAACCAAGAAATAACAAATATGGTGCATTTAATATGAAATCGTACACTAAAATGGCAATTTCAAACACAACCATTTCAGAATTACTTCAAATTTGGTGTGCCAATTAGGGTTAGACTCAATAAGAAAAATGCCAAATTTCAGCTCATTAGGTCAAAAGTTATAATGCCCAAAAGCTTTGGGCACTTGGTATTTATGGGTATGCTCTCTTCAGTCCATATCTTCCCTCAAAATTGACAAAAACATGCGGTTTATTTCATTTTAAAGAGAAAGAATAGCTCTTTAGATATTTATATTTAAAAGCTTTAAGTACTAAAATAAAAAAGTTATGAGCATTTAAACATTTGGGGCTAGCCCCCCCAAAAGAATAGTCCGATTTTGAATCCTTTATTGTACTAATGATGACCAAATAGAGGTTGGTTAATCCAATGTTAATATATTAAGAAAACATATTAAGTTTATTACTTGGAATTTTTAGAAGCTCATTGGCCTTTTGAATTTCCTTTTTTGAAAATGATATTCTATATTTCTTGTTGGTGTAATTTCAGGTCGGGACAAAACATAAATTATATTTTCAAATGGTATCCAATATGTATCTACTATATTTGGGAAATAATAAAAACGGTATATGAATTTATCTTAGACAAAAATTTAATTTTTGCATTACATTCTCTATCTATCTATACTGTATATACCTATATATAATAATATATATATATATAATAATAATATATATATATATATATATATATAATATATATATAATATACATAATATATATAATATATATATATCATTGAAACAAATCCCAGCCATAGTTCATTTTCTATACGAACATGCTACATACTATCTATTGATGTTTTTTAAATCAGGTGATTTCTTCAACTGTAACAATTCAAAACTTATTGAAAATGTCTGAAACAGATATCTGACATTTCAAAAATACTATTTTTACATATTTAATTTGCATTTTATGAACACCTGAGTTTCTTTCACAGTTAAAAAAATTCAAATCAGGGTTGATCAGTATTGAAGTAAAATTTCTCTCTCAAAAACTCTTTAGAGGAAAAAAAAATTTAACAGAAGGAAACCAGACTTCAGAAAATAGGGCCTACTGTATGTATAAATCTTTTGCTGTCAAGAATATGTTGGAGCTAATTAATTATTCGTGCAAGCTTGACTTAGATGCAGCACTTTTTACCATCCTGCCACATGCATTTTTTCATGACGTTACAAAAAATTATATTCTGCTAGCCTATGCTAATGAACAGTAGCTTCCGGGCGGGGGACTTGGACCACTTTAGGTATAACTTCGTCTCCCGACTTCCCCCTAATGCACTTTTTGCGAATTTTTTTTTTTTCTAAAATCAAATCAATCTATAGTAAGTAATAAGCACACAAAAAAATAATAATGTAAATCTAATAATATAGTTTTAATACATGTAATAAAGCTCATTCAGCCTCACCTTGGAGGGGTGAATCCGGACCACCACCATGAGGGTGAATCCACGCACCCATCTGCTGTAAACTCCTTCTTTTTACGTATAAATTTCAATCTTATATTTTAATTTTTACTTAATATAATAATTATTTATCAATAAAAATTAGATAATAAAAATGTCAATACTGATACATAAAATAAGAATAAAATAGGGTTGTCCGATTCACCCTCTCCGCATCACCAAATATGACACTTTTTGGACATTCATATTTTTCTTATAAATTTCATTCAAACAAATTTTTTTTATTTAATTTTACCTTTAATATTAAGTAAACTATTTATATATTTAAAATTAATAATACGCAATAAAAATGTCAATATAATATAAAAAATATGAAAAAAAACAAAAAGGTGGTTCGATTCACCCCATCATCAATTTTTATGGTGGGGTGAATTGGACCAAGTGTTAGGCCCCCGTGATTTAGCCACTAGTACTGTTTGGAACATATTTACTTTGCCAGTTAAAGCTAACATACTTTACTACTATACACTGAAAAAAATAATTAAAATCCATCCATAATTTTTCATTTTTATAACAAAAGTTTAAAAAAATCCATATTTTTCAAAGTGGAAATTCTATTGACAGGCCATTTTATACCCTAATTCATTATATTTTTTAAAAATATAAAAACTCTCTAGAATTAACGATGATCTAAATAAAACTTGTAGTAACTAAGGTGTGGCTATTAAATGAGTTAATTTATTTGTAAAATAACTATTTATATAATTTTTTATTTCTATTTAGAGTGGACCAAATCACCCCCCTCTAAAAAAGGTGGGCCTGGACACCCCACAGGACGCTGATACATTATTAATTTTTTTTGTATTGAGTTTAGAATCCATCTCCGCTAAAAAAATATTGAATATACTTTTTATTTAATGTATAATATTTTATTAAAAATGGCTGAAATGTAAAAAACTATGAACCTTAGGCTACTTCGGGAGACTCTTGAGTCTCTTCCTTATATGGTTTACAAATTTCTTTCAAGTTTCCAGGCAATAGCTTCTTGCATATATTTTCTGTTATCTTTATCCCTACTAACGAGCCAACGTCAATTGTCCAGGAACATACCTCTATAACCCTCATCAGCAATGATCAAACAGTCTACTCTACATTACGGTTCATAATCCTTGCACAGTTGACACATTTTACCCAATTAACTTATTTTAGGTAGCACTATCTCTGCGAAGAGTCCAATATAACACCTTACCCATAATGATACCCTTGAATAATTTCGTTGTACTTACTTGAACTAGGACATATAGCACATGCAAAATTATGTTAATTAATTATTAGTAATTAATCTATATCTAAAGCAACATTCATTTTGTAATCACTAAATCTATTATTATAAATTAACAAAGCTATGTACAACTCTCTTCTCTCCTCCATAAAACCTCTGCCAAGGACAGGTATTTAAAAACAGTACGCGTAATGCTATAGAAATCTTATACTTTGTTGGAAAAGAGAAACATCAAAAGCCAATTATACAATTCTTAATTATAGTGTGAGAATATTTTACATTCCCTCAAAAAATGAAGAATATAATTTCAGATATTTTAGAATGTAAGAATAAAGTATTTATATCAAATGATAAAACTTCAATTCTTGATACTTCAGTTCTAATATGAACTTCGTTGTCGTATGAAAATACATGGAAGTTAATATATGCAGAAACACTACTATTACCATACATATATGAACCACCAATTATCAAAGTATGATTTTCAACTATAGAGCATATTTCAAATAAAGCCTCAAGGCGATATGTGACGGAAACTTCGTTCCTTCTCTTAAAACTTGTATTGTAAAACTCCAATCCTGAATCAATGCGTTTGATTGCTGTAAGTCTACCCCTACACTTATACCTGTTTGAGACATAATGACTACATTTTGAATTATGATAAAGAACATGCCACTATATCACTAGGCATTCAGCACACACGCGCCAGTTCTTTCGGCCGCTTTATCCACATCTATCATGTTGGTCAATTTGCCCACATGCCCCGAGAATCCATATTAATAAAACATTTTCTGCAAGTCAATGTGCACAAAAGATTCTTGATCTTATAAATTAAATAATGTGCTGTAGAAATATTGTTTAAAGCCTGAAGTATTGAATAAGAAATCAGTAAAGATAGCCAATTTAGAGTGTGGTCGAGAATGAAAATAAAGTAAAGATCTATATATCGCATATGCCTCTGCTGTAAATACCGAACTATATTCCGGTAATAGATACTGAAACACATGTTCATTATACAGAAATGGACATCCAACAACATGTCAATTTTAGAGCCATATGTAAAACAGATATAGTTTTGTAACTGTAAAAGATTTACCTTTTCCAGAAATAAGGATCTATATATTTCTTGTGGTGTTCTACATTTTTCATATTTTACAAAAGTATTATCAAAGTCTAAATTTGCACAAGTATCATCATGCAGCAGAGGAAACTGTGCCAATTTCTGAATCAGAAGATTATTTTCAATCAGAAAGCATTTCAATCTACCAACACATGAGCTGCTTTTCCCGAAGCCCACTGCAAATGACTGCGGGAAAACGCTTCAAATTTGAAAAATTGTCACTCTAACAATCAGAAAAACAGGGAAACATCAGTCTACTGTTAAACGGCCGATTCACTTGACATGTTTAAATTTTCTGTAAAGCCAATACAATACCCTCATCATAACTTGGTATTACAATACAATACCATCATCATAACTTGGTATTACAATATAATACCATCATCATAAGTTGGTATTACAATACAATACCATCATCATATTTTGGTATTACAATACAATACCATCATCATAACTTGGTATTACAATACAATACCACAATAATAACATATACCATCTAACTATAACTATACACAACTAAAAACCCGCCAATCAAATCAACATTACTTATAATATAATATACTAATATAATATAATACCTACAACATATAATAACTCACTACAAACTAACTACTAACCCTCACAACTACACCTATAACCTTAAATCACACCACACTCAAATCATACATATATATATATACTAAACCCACAATAATACTATATACACACATATACTCTATACTACCAATAACACAACTACCTAAATACTACTAACATCTAACCTTAACACATACATAACAAAGATAAATATATATAACCAAAACTTAGTATAATAATATATATATAACTATACATATATACATATATCTATAATATACTATTATAATATATATATATATATATATATATATATATATACATATATATATACTTACATCATACAATATATATATTATATATATATATATCGCTACCGTGATATATTATATATATTAATATTATATAATAATAACAATATATAATATCTAATATATAATATATATATATATATATATAATATATATATATATATATATATTAATCCATCCATAGATACCTAAACCCCAATATATAATTAATTAGTCAGCACCAAAATATATATTTGTATATATACCATTTACAATACGCATATAATACTATATAATATAAATATATAATATAATATATTATATATATTAGTATAGGGTTGTGAAAAAAAACGGTTTTTTTTTATTTTGGGTTTTCTTTTGAAAAAAAACAACGTTTTTTTTTTTAAAACAAAATGTTTTTTTTTTTTTTTTATTTTAAAAATTACCTCTTTTTATGAATAATTAAGATGGTTTTAATTACAATTGTACCCCTTCTAGGGCCTAAATATTGACTATTCAATACTTATTTATATATTACCAGTGCTGTATATATATATATATAATATATATATATATATATATATAATTATATATATATAATATATATATATATATATATAATATATATATATAATATATATAATACATATATGATCAAAAAAAGGATGTATAACAGGTGTTTTTGGCGGCCGTCGGCAGAAAATGAGAACTGCGTAGGAAGGTGCATTGATCTTTCTGTGAGAGAGAAGGTAATGTGATTGATAACATTTATTAAACACAAGAGTATCCATAAGTATACTAGAGTTGGCTTAGGTAGAGATGGTATTATCAAAGTGAAAAGTTTGATTGATTTTTGTGTTGGTTAGTAAAGAAGGAGATGTTGAATTAAATGTTGGATGTTAAATCAGTGAGGTGTTAGAAATGGGATTATCGGAATCATTATGTTTGTTCTATGTAAAATCTAAGTTAATGCGCCGGGACTTGGATGGCAGAGGAAGGCAGATACGGAAGGAAGAGCCGGTAAAATTTAGCGTGAGAAGTTTTAGTGAACAGGTTCAATAAGGCATAAGTAGTAAGAACGCTCGCAAAGTAAATCACTTGAATGTGAAACAAGCTGAAACTAAATAAATCTGGAAGCAAATTGTTAGAGGTGCAAAAGAAGTATGTGGGCTGTGCAAAAGTAGGAAGTAAGAATTGATAACAGTGAAGTGGTGGAAAGAAGGTGATGCAAGCGGTTAAAAGTAAAAAAAAAAAAAGCAATTGGTTGAAAGTACTAAAAGCAAATGATGAAAGTTATCAAAGAAAGATGCCTTGGAATTATATAAGGAACCGGAAAAAAGAAATAGCCTAAACAAAGATGCCATATGTAAGCAGAAAAGAAGAGGTAAATGGGAACAGTTTGAAAGGAGGAATGAATGGTGGAGTCATCAGCGGTTGCGGATTAAAAAAAAAAAAACCGTTCGTTTTTTTAAAAAAAAAACACGGGGTTTCTTTTTTTTAAAAAAAAACCAAAAGGCCAAAATTTTTGCTTTTTTTTTTTGTTTTTTTTTAAATTACTTTTTTTTCATATATATGCAAGTCTTTTTAGGTATTTAGCATATTTAAAAATACAGTAAATACAATTATGTAAAGAGGCTATGCAATATATAGAGTAGATTTTAGTACTTAGTAAAGTTCTATTTGTGCTCTAGGCATATAACTATTACATTTCACATGATCTGATTATTATTCATTATTATTATTATTATTATTATACTTATTATTATTTATTATTATAATTACATATATATCACTATATATATATATATAATATATATATAGTAATATACTATATATATATATTAATACTATATTATATATTATTATATATAGTATATACTATATATACTATAATATATATTAGTATATATAATATATATATATATAATACTATACTATATATATATATACTATATATATATATATATACATATCATAATAAAATAACTATTCATTATATAACACTATAATATATATATATATATATATATATACTACTATAATAATATATATATATATATACTATACATATATATTATATAATATATATATATACTATATATATATAATATATATAATATATATATATATATATATACTATATATAATATATATATGGATCACCTACATACTAACAAAACAATACATATAAACAACCCTCAACACACACACTAAATCACTACCATATACACATATATACTAAATAATAATATATATCATATATAACATAATATCACTACTCACCATATATATAACTACTCAAGGGGGAAGCATCCTGTTCTATTCCAAATACTACTAATTTCAAAAGCCGCTAGCAAGCCCACGCCTTCACCCCCCCCTCATATACCAGGCGATTATTCAGACAAGGACTCGCCACAGTCAGCGGCCCACCATTAGCTTCACGGGAACTGCGGCAGGAACCCTAACAATATGGTAAATCGTCAGGTCAAACGTGCTTCATCCCTTGGCCCAGGTGCGCCACAACCACTACCCCCTCAGAAAACCCCGCCATTTTCTTCCTATTATGCCCCACCTTATTTCTCCGCTTCTACCAACACCTCACCAATCTTCCACTGTTCCTTCGAGACATTCGATTTACTGGACTCCAAACATTTATCTTCGACTTCTACCCACAGCCGTATCGGTCACACACACGACGACACACTATACATCGGCGTAAAACGGACTATCAATCATACCTTCTCCAAACACAAAACATTGACCAAACCATCCTGAAATCATTCTCATATTATGCTCGATTTACCATTCTATCAACACAACAACTCTCAAATACGTTCATTTACACTACTTATCTAGCCCACATCTTACTCACACTAGCACAGCCACTAAGATTCGATCCAACTACATGACACTCAGACCACTTCTACGACTCATATACTCTCTCCTATTCCACAACCATAGTCTCCACTACCTATACAATAACAACACAGGTAACAACCATCACCGTACATGATAAGACCCTTGCACTCTAACACGACTTCAGATCCAACTCCACACCAAAACGATTTCTCATTCACCTTCCTAAGGCACCTACCAACATTTACCAACTAACACAATCATCTTCAAAACATCAAACGAAACAACTATGTTCCAGCATGCGCTGAACACCAACATAAACATCACTCATCCAGCATCAGCAAACTTGATTCCCACAATACAACTGAACCTCAAACAACAACCATAACCCCTATACTTTGCTTATCTACGTTTACTTTTCAAAAACCCTACCTTCTTACACACCCGCCAACTTATCATCTACCAATCTCTCAACTCTCATATTAGCACAACAAACCAATAATCCGAACTTATAGAGAAGGGCCACCCTCCATTTATCACCACTCTCCATAACATTCTAACACCCATTTCCTGTCACGCCCACATTCAATTCCTTCATAACCCATCCATATACAAATTGAATAACCCAACAACACAGAACAAATAGGAATCCTCACTCCTCTTTAAACATTAAAAAAAAACTCTAGCCACCATTTATTCTTACATCACGCCTCACTATCGTCATACATTCTTTGATTCCATTCAGAAGCCTATCACCAACACTTATATCACAAACACCTTTGGCCATAGAGCTTTCCTTCGTATTAACCCTATCACCAACTATCCCTGTTGCAAATCCATTAAAAACTTAAATACAATTTATTCTTCTTCTTCCCTCATTTTCTCAATCACATTTCTTTCAATGTACAGATTTGATCCACACATCCTCTACTACTTCCTTCTAAATGACCTTTTTCTTCACCAATCAGCCTTCAGTCACTCGACGCATACTTTCGACCAAAATACCAACAATATATCTTCCCTATAACACTCAATAAAACTAATCCCTTCCCCTATTAATTTCTACAGTTCCTCCTTAAGTCTCCCTTACCTTATATAAGGGTACTATTACTGCTCTTCCTTCAATCCTCGGAACTATACCCTCCATTTAAAACGCTTTATTACACCAACTTCCAAATCCATTCCAATCAAACAAAAACTTGCCTCCGTTCTTTATCATTTCAACACAACTTCCAAATCTATACCTGCAGATTTACCATCTTTCAACTTTCTCTCATTCTACCCATTTCCTCTTCTTGCTAATAAACCTCATCCCCAAAAATAACCTATTCCTTCTTGCACCATCAAACCCCACACACAGTCACTATCACCTCTTCATTACTGCCCAATATTATACAGATTTCGAAGTGTTCTTTCCACACTCCCTCACATCATTTCATCAGTTACAAAAAACACCATCCCTATTCATTATTCTGAAAAGGTGTTCCCTTTATTCTAATTTTTAACCTTTTCGCGCTTCCTTCCAGAAAAGATTCCTATTCCCTTGTATGTCCCATTCATCCTCCTTCCAAAACTGTTTCATTTACCTACTTCTTTTCTCTTACGTATGCATTCTTTTTGCATTTCTTTTTTCCTCCTTATATAATTCCAAGCATCTTTCTTTAAACTTCACATTTGCTTTTAGTACATTCAACCACGCCTTTTTTCTATTATTTAACTGCTTGCATCACCTTTAATTTCACTACTCACAATTGACATCTTACCTTCCTTACTTTAAGCCACACCCACATACTTCCTTTTGCACTCCTAACAATTGCTTCCAGATTTATTATTTCAGCTTGTTCACATTCAACCTGATTTACTAGCGAGCGTTCTTACATACTTAGCCTTATTACCTTGTTTACTAAAACTTCTAACTTCTTAATTCACCCTCTTCCTGTCCGTATCACCTTACCTCTCCATCCAAGTCCCCACTAACTTAGTTTCTACACTAAGACAACAACAACATGATTCCGATCAATCCCATATCTACAACACACCTCCACTGATTTACATCCAACATACTGACTTCAAACATCTCCTCTCTTCACCAACACAAAAATTCAAATTTCATTTACTTTTCACTTCCTATACCATCTCTCCATCACACCACCTATACCACGTGTATTTCTTACTTTCTTCGTGTTTAAAGAAAGTATTACTTACACACATTTTTATTTTTTTTTTTTTTTACGGTTATCACGACAGCACACGTGTAATTCCCCTATTCAAGGAGCGACGTGTTAAAATCAACAAAAATTCAACTAACCCACAAATTAACGCAGAATGCCAGCCACAGACGCCGGGCTTTAAAATGAGAGGAGATTAAATGCTAGTAGGAAACACACGAAGATGGAAGAGGAATTCCACAGAACAGACGGTGGCAGGGCAAAGAAGGAGCACCCGCCAGCGAACTAGTCTGGAGTGCTAATATCAACAGAAAATCATATGCTGACATAATAATGTTGTGCAACGAGGGCGTCTTAAAGGCTGAGAGGTGAAACACGAGTGGTCAGCCCGCGCCAGCACTTGCACCGTTACAGTACCTAATAGAAAAGAGAGAAAGTACCAACATTCGCGCCGCAAAGCATAGGAGCCGCGTCAACGTGAACTAGAAAGAAACAGCGACGTTATAAGTCCTTTTTGCCTTTGACTCGACCCCTATCCAAAAGCCGGTGAAACCAGAGCCCCCCTCCCAGATATGACGAGCAGTACTCCATACAAGGGCGCATGAGACCCTTGTATAACTGGACGCAAGTAACTGTTGAAGAGGGAAAAAAAGTCTCGCACAGTCTAAACAGAAACTCCCAGACGTCTTTGAAGGCCGCCTTAGCAAACCCGTTCGTGATGTGAGCAGCTTTTCAAGAACATTTTTTTGTTTATGTTAAGGCCAAGGATGTGTATATTGTCGACAAGGAGAGACGAGAGAAGAACCGTCGAAAGAGAATAGGAAAGTTAGAAGGTGTCTTAGAGAGGCAGATTTGTAGAAGTTGATTTTTAAAGATTGAATTTCACTCACAGGGTTCAGACGACCCCACCCGGACAATTCTATCCAGATCAGCGAGAATAGAATCGGAAAAGATTAAGACGGGAGGCCAATTCTAGAATTAAAAGAAGGAAGCAGAATTGAAATGAGTTGAAGAATGAAGGGTCGAGTCATCGGCCATATGAGTGAATAGAGTTAGATGTGCAGCGTGAGAAGATCATTAAATGAAAAGTAGGAATAAAGTAGGCAGATAAGCACAGAACCTGAGGAACACCACTATGACAAGAAAAGAAGAAGAAGTCGCCCATCAAAAACAGCCGATATTGAGCGATTTGAAAGAAAAACTAGACATAAGTAAGCAAAGAGAAGGAGGAAACCCAAAAGAGGGAGCTTGGAGAGCAGTGACGCGTTGCCATACCCGGTCAAATGCTTTGGATATGTCAAGCCGCCACCACGCAAGTCATCCCGTAGTGTTCCTAAGGGCGGAAAACCATAAATCAGTAATAATAGGAAAAGTATATCGCCAGTAGATCCCGAGCGCCGAAAGCCGTACTGGCGATCGGAAAGCAGTGAATGAGATTCCAGATGCATACTAAGACAGTAAGCAGTTGAGACGAGTTCAAGATCTTAGATTAGCAATACAAGTAAGAGCTTATAGGGCGATAGTTTATAGGGCGATCAGAGCGGCTTCCTTTGTTCGGGAATAGGTTTGACATGTGCGCTCTTCCAACACTGAGCGAAAGTGTTAGTATTGAGACAAGAGAACTATAGTTGAACGAGGGGCGCGGATAGCACGGAAGGCCACTCCCTCAAAACTCGCGGCGAGGAATGCCATCCGCCGGCCACCCGCCTTCCTACGTCACAGCATTTCAGAGCAGCCCAATGCACCCGATCCGAATGTAATCCACAGGGCAAAGCATAGGACACCTGCAAGAGCGAGGAAGGCAGGAGGAGAGGAACATGCCAGAATCGCCCTCAGGGTTGAGTTAGAGGAAAATAGGAGGCCGAAAAGAGTGGCCTTTTCACAGTTGGAGACATTAGCAACAGAACCAATCAGAGCGAATAAGAGAGGAAAGACAGATTGACAGAAGTTGTTAGAGAATGTTATTAGGCAAGCAGGCCAGAAGAAGATTTCAGTCAGTAGGAGCAACCAGGAGGTTTAGGCGCACTTTCGTGATCTGGAAAGCCCGCTTTGCTCGTCGAAGAAGTATCCCTGCAACGAACTCTAGCAGAATAAAAATTAGCAAGAAGTAGCATATAAGATGGAGACCGAGAATTTTTCCACT
>JABUQX010070205.1:0-10000 GCA_015478945.1 Trachelipus rathkii | reverse complement strand
ACTCTCCCATACCTCCCTCCCTCCCCACTCCCTCAAATCTTACAACACACCTCTCTCTCTCTCTCTCTCACCCTACTCTCTCTCTCTCTCTCAATATTGCTTCTGTTTCTCTGATCTTTTTCATTCGGAGAAGAGAGACACGCCCACTCTCCATTTCCTAATCCCCTCTCACTTAAACACAAAATATATATATAATAATATATATATTATATATAATATATAAATATATATATAATATATTATATATATATTATATATATATATATATATTATATATTTATATATATATATATATATATATCACCAACAATTACTATTTTCACTTGTTATCTTCTCGCACAAAAAATAACCCCCCCCCCAAAAAAAAAAATAAAAACAAGTAGGGCTCTACATCGTACGTAAGATGCGAACAAAACTGACTTTAGTTTAGTGTCTCTAATCTCTATATACAAGGAAAAGAAGGACATTACGTGGACAAATCTGTGGACAAATCTAGCAATCTTCTAAAATTTGAACCTTAATTTTATATGAGAAAAAATTCCAAGTTGTTATGAAATAAAAAAAGCCAAACTGGCAACATTATAAAAAGTACTATTAGAATTTTGAATTCTTTATTTTCGTCAGTTGCCATATTTGTCTTATTTTTAAGAACTTATAAAGTTGGCTCTTTTTAAGGGCGGCAAAAATAGAGCCCACATTCTGTTTAATTGAATATATTGAAATAAATATCGTACGCAGATATTGCAGTTGGAAAAAAGATTCCTTTTGTTATTTTCTTAATTGATTACTAATTTTTTATGTATTAAACTGTTAAAAAATATTCAGATCACTTTTCTTTAACAAAAATTTCATATTTCTATCAACATCCTACGCCTGGCATTTTTAATTTGGAGGGGCTGCAGCCCTAGAGCCCATAAAGACAAGCCGCCACTATATATATATATATAATATAATTAAATATATATATATATATATATATATATATATATAATATATATATATATATAATATAATATATATATATATATATATATATATATATTATATTATATATATATATATATATATATATTATATTATATATAATATATACCTCATAAGAACTTTACCGATCAATTTTTAAAGTTAATTTCAGTTCCTTGCTTTTTACTTGAGGGTGATTTCAAAAATATTTTCATTGTTGGACTTCTGTTGCTGAGATCCTCGATGAATTGACAGAGATCATGACCTGTAATGCGATTTCTCTCCAACACTATTCCGGATAAAATATTTTTCAGACGCTTAATGTCGAAAAGTCTTTCTACTGTTGCGGTGATGGAATACAGGAATTACTGCTAAGATATTCAGGAGAGTAGCAATGTTAGGAAACCTTCCTCTTGTCACACTTAGCCAAAGCGCTGATCACAGGTTTTTGGTTTTTCATTTCTAACAGCCATTTACGCTGCCCAGAGGACACCACTCTCCTTTTTAGTGTATTTCCTTCGTTGAGGTTCTGGAAGGTAAGTCTTTATAAAAAGAGGATGCTTTTTCAATATGCTTATAAGTTACATTGCACTTTTCTGGTAAAATTTACTGAAGTGAAATGATTAGTTGGTTTCATTGCGAGAGAAAATTGATCACGTCAAAAACGAAGAAACCAGATCATCAATAAACGGAATAAAAACTGAGATGCGGTAATATGATTCGGGATTTGATGTAGGCACATTACAACGATTTTTCTGGAACCTTCGTAGTTCTTGAAATTGTTATTTCAATTACCTAAGCTGTCGCATACATTTTTAGCTGGTGTGAATATGGTTTAAACTCTGTGTCTGCATTTTATCTATCTTTTTCGAGAACTCGAATAATGTCTTTCTCTAAGTTTATTGCACTGACAATGTCCAAATGGATACTCTGTAATTGTTTTGACAAAGGATATAGGTTATTCCAGAGAGTATACTTAAAACGTATAATGTTATTATAAAATTCAAATTACTGATTAAATTTAACAACAAAGTAGCTTTCTGTGATAATTCACCAGGCTATTCTTTTATTCTTCCAATGACGCAAATTTTGGCTTAAAAAGTCTCTTTAAAAAGAAAACCGCTTTCATCCGTTACACCATCTGGCTCGGCTCATCTTTTTTTTATTCTCTTCGTATTTTGGTACTAGGAAACTCTTATTTTATCTTCCAGATGTTTTGTTGCGCTTCGGACTCGATCGGAAAATGTTGCATATTTCAGGGATGAATCCTAAGACGTTTCGAATTGCTTGAATTTTAGAAGAGTCGGAGAGACATAGTATCCTAAAGCTCTATACACACACACATTGTGTAGCACACTGTTTAAATCTTATTCCGAATAACAGATTGCACTCCTCGGAATTCGCTTCTCATGGAAGAGCTCACATCATATCCTTGGCCTCTTAAGATTTTCGAGTTTTTGTAAACCAAGGATAGCCGAGCTTTTCCGAAGAATTACATTGCCAATGCTGTTCCCTGAGATATTCATAGAGCCGAACAAATTTTGATAAATCTGTCTCTTAAAGTGGAAAGGGAGTATCACCTCCGAATCATCACCGAATCGCGTACCTTACGACAAAGTGTGAAAACTGTTTCTGTTTGGGAAATGTTCGTTGTTTCATCAGCTAATACTGGAAAAAAAAAAATGTTTTTATAAACTTCGTCCACTATTTTCCTTTGTATAAGCAGGGATTCGGAGTCGTAAAATAAATTTTTCGACTCCGACCCCTTAAATTCAAATTTGGATTTTCGACTCCAAACTCCGACTCGCACTCAAAAAAATTTCCGACCTCCGACTCCGACGCCAGCAGTCAAAACTCAAGAATTTCGACCTGACTTGCAGGCTTAGGCTTACAGAGTTACAGTAAAACATTTTTTTGACAACTATTTTTTTTTTCGCCTATGCTTTGAGGAATTAAAAAAATATGTACGCATTTACCGTGTAGCCATTTGGAGATTAGATTCATTCGAAAAGTACCGTAAAGACATAAAGATGCAGGCGCAAGCACTTTACAAACAAATATATTTCAGTTTGTGAAAAAAGGAATGCCGATAACGTAGATTATAATGCAAATAATTTTTATTTTTATATAAAACATCAATTATAAAATAACAGTTAATACTTCAAGTCTCAAGATTTGTACGTTAAAAATGTTAGAATCATATCTTAATTACTTTGTCGATGATATATATAGTATATTATAATTATATAGATATATATATATATATATAGTATATATTACGTACATATATATCTATATGATTAATATATATATATATATATATATATATATATATATATATATATATATATATATATATATTATATATATATATATATATTATTATATTATATAAAATTAATATATAATATATATTAATAGATATATAATATATATATATTATATATAGTATATATATATACTATATATATATATATATATAGTAGTACAGAGGAATTATTGGAGGCAACAATGGAATCGCTGGAAGGAATGTCCCAAACCTGGGAAACTGGAACTGGGAAAGTGAGGCTTCCTGGGAAACTTGGAAAAAAAATTAAGAAAAAAAAAAAAATATATAATAAATTAAAATAACAAAAAAAAAAAAAAAAAAAAAATGTAAATTAAAATAAAATAAAAATATTATAAGATGATAAATTAAACCTTAATTAGTTTAGTTGCTCGAATCGTTAGTCTGTTTCCGGGTCTTTTGTTTGTGCGCGCCGCAGGACTCCGGTCTGCCCTGGAATGGGAGGTCCGGGACGAGTTGCACCCCTTCGGAGAAGGGTGCTGGTTCCTTCCAGATAGGAAATTTTCTTAGAAGGTTGTATTTGCATAATGTATTAGAAGATAGGAAAGGATTTGGAATCGGAGCTGGAGCTTTGAGGAATCCCCCCGGAGGGGTTGGGGTTCCCCATGGCTGAAATTAAAAGCAAAAAGAAAGAAAATGCAACGGAGTGCATAAGAGAAGACGGAGGAAGAGGAAGAAAAAGAAGAATGGACGAAGGAGGAACGAGAAAGGAGGAAGAATGGTGAATGAAATAAAAGAAGTTTAAATTCACGGAGTGCATAAGAGAAGATGGAGGAATGAGGACGCAAGGAAGGAAGGAGAACAGAATTGGTCAGAGCACCGGGTGCTGGAGGCCGGGTCTCGTGCTGAGTTAGTTAGACATTTCTATTTTTCCAAAAATCTCGTTTCTTTTTATTAACGTCAACTAAAATATATTGTTTGTCCTAATTATTTTATTTTCTATAAGTTACGATCAACAATAGTTTTTAATGCAAAACAGAATCGTATGAAGAACTTTTAGGTATTATCATTGTTATTTATTTTGTTTGCTTTAAATATTTTTTGTTTTTACTAAAAAAATTTATTCTTTTTATGTTTATAACGTAAAAATTTGCATTTTTACATACCTTAAAGCAGTAAATCAGTAAATCAGTAAATCAAAACCACCCACTCTATCCCTCCTACCATCCATGATCTTATTGATCTATTGATCTATTGATCTATTGAATTAAATATATTGTATAACATAACACAAAAACTTTTATTATTTTGTTTTGTTTCTTTTTAAACATTTTTGTTTTTACATAAAAATTTTATTTCTTTATTATTCCAACGTTAAAGAACTTTGTGCATTTGTTCAAAAACAAAAAGAGTAAATCAGTAAATCGGTTAATCAAGCAGTAAATCAGTAAATTCAAACCACCCACTCTATCCTCCTACCCAATTTCGTGATCTATTGATCTATTGATCTATTGAAGCTATTGATCTATTGATCTATTGATTCAAGTCATATCTTTTAGTAAAAAATAACACAAAAACTTTTATTAATTTTGTTTTGTTCAAACATTTTTGTTTTTACATAAAAATTTATTCTCATATTTTGTATAACATAACACAAAAACTTTTATTTATTTTGTTTTGTTTTCTTTAAACATTTGTTTTTAAACATTTAAAAAATTTATTCTTTTTATGTTTATAACTTAAATTTTTTCATTTTTTACATACCTCAAAAGCAGTAAATCAGTAAATCAGTAAAGCACTAAAATCACTAAATCAGTAAATCAGTTAATCCAACCTACCATCCGGCCACCCTCCTACCCATCTATTGATCTATTGAATCTATTGACTAGTTGATCTATTTGATTTCAAATCATATTTTTGTTATAACAATAACACAAAAAACTTTTATTTATTTTGTTTTGTTTTCTTTAAACTTTTTGTTTAATTGCTGTAAAGTATGTTTATTAACTTAAAACATTTTTTGCATTTTTACATTACCCTAAAGCAGTAAAATCAGTAAATCAGGTAAATCAGTAAATCAGTAATCAGTAGATCAGTAAAATCAAGTAAATCAGTTAATAAACTTGCCCTCCTGGCATGTTCATGAATTTATAAAACCTATTTTGTAAGAACAGTACATTTTCATATTTTTTATTTAAAATATTTCATGTTTTGCATACTCTAAAGCAGTAAATCGTAAATCAGTTTAATCAAACTTACCACCAGCCACACTCCTTACCTTCCATGGATCTATTGATCTAAATTTGATCTATTTGATCTATTGATTCAAGTTCTATTTTTTATTAAAATGTTATGTTTTTACTTACTCTAAAGCAGTAAATCAGTAAATCATCAGAATAATAATTCAAACTACCATCAGCCACACTCCTACACTTTCCATGATCTATTGATTCTATGATCTATTGATCTGATGAGTTCAAGTCATATTTTTTTATTAAAATTGTTATGTTTTGCGCATACTCTAAGCAGCAAATCAGTAAATCAGTTAATCAAACTACCATCCCGCCACACTCTCTACCTCCATGATCTATTGATCTATTGATTCTATTGATCTATTTGATTCAAGTCCATTTTTTTATTAAAATGTTATAGTTTTGCATACCTCTAAAGCAGTTAAAGTGCAAGTAATCAGTTAATCAAAATACCATCCAGCCACCCTCCTACCCTTCCATGATCTATTTGATCTATTGATGATTCATGTCATATTTTGTATAACATAACACAAAAACTTTTGTTTATTTTTGTTTTGTTTTCTTTAAACATTTTGTTTTAACTAAAAATTTATTCTTTTTATGTTTATAACTTAAATTTTTTATTTTTACATACCCTAAAACAGTAAATCAGTAAATCAGTAAATCAGTCAAAATCAGTAAATCAGTAAAGCAGTAAATTAGAAATCAGTTAATCAAACAGTCCTCCTACCCTTCCATCGATCTATTGATTCAAGTCATATTTTGTATAACATAACACAAAAACTTTTATTTATTTTGTTTTGTTTTCTTTAAACATTTTGTTTTTACTAAAAAAAATTATTCTTTTTATGTTTATAACTTAAAAAAATTTGCATTTTTAAATACCCTAAAGCAGTAAATCAGTAAATCAGTAAATCAAAACCACCCACTCTGGCCTCCTACCCATCCATGATCTATTGATCTATTGATCTATTGATTCATGTCATAAAATTTTGTATAAATAACAATAAAATTCTTTTGCTTAGTTTGTTGTTGTTTGAAATGTTCGGCGTTTGTTGTTGCATTGTTGCAGTTGTTGATGTTGTTGTTGTTGCTTTTGTTGTTGTTGTTGGTGTTGTTTTTGATGATGCTGGGTGTGTGTGTTTGTTGTTGTTGTGTGTTGGTTGTTGTTTGTTGTTTGTGATGTTAAATATATCAAACGTTCAAGTTAAATGAAAATATACAACACTTTTTCAAACATATCTCAAAAATATTAATGTTAATGTAAAATTAACATTAATATTTTTGAGATATGTTTGAAAAAGTGTTGTATATTTTCATTTAACTTGAACGTTTGATATATTTAACATCAAACAACGACAACACGACAAACAACAACAACAACAACACAACAACATCAACAAACGCAACATTTCAACAACCAACATCAACAACTGCAACAAATGCAACAACAAACGCGACATTTCAACAACAACAACTACAGCAAAGAATTTTATTTTATGTTATACAAAATTATGACATGAATCATAGATCAATAGACAAGTAGGAATCAATAGATCATGGATGGGTAGGAGGCCAGAGTGGGTGGTTTTGATTTACTGATTTACTTGATACTGCGTTTAGAGGTTATTTAAAAATGCAAATTTTTTTAAATTATAAACATGAAAAAGAATAAATTTTTATAGTAAAAACAAAATGTTTAAAGAAAACAAAACAAAAATAAATAAAAGTTGTTGTGTTATGTTATACAAAAATATGACTTGAATCAATAGATCAATAGATCAATAGATCAATAGAATCATAGAAGGATAGGAGGGATGTTTAATTAACTGATTTACTGATTTACTGCTTTACTGATTTTACTGATTTACTTGATTTACTGCTTTACTGCAGTACCTGCTTTACTGATTTAATGATTTACTGTTTTAGGGTATGTAAAAATTGCAAAAAAAATTTAAGTTATAAAACATAAAAAAGAATAAATTTTTAGGTTAAAACAAAATGTTTTAAAGAAAACAAAACAAAAAATAAACAAAAGTTTTTTGTGTTATGTTATACAAAATATGACATGAAATCAAGTAGAACTCAGATAAGCATATAGACATGGCACAGAGTAAGCGCAGTATGGAACTGGACCGATGGTATAGCTTTGCATCTCACACTGATTATCTGAGTACTGCTAGACTTAGAGTATGGGCAAAACAATAAAACAAATTTACTAATTAAAAAATAATGACATTGAATCTAAACTAGATCTCCACACTACGCATAACATATAGAATCACTAAGATCATGGAAAGGGCTGAGGTAAGGTGTGGCCCAATAAGGATCGGTAGTTTTGAAAATATAAGCTGATAATTACTGAAGACTTACTCTATATAGAGATAATGCAAATACATAACAATATCTTAATAAAACAATATGACTTGAAACCACTCAGAAATACATGCCTTACGCATCAACTAAGATTCAAAATAGAAACGTCAATGGAAACATGTAAGGGAGCTGTGAGCATGGTAGTTTGAACTAAACCACTTGAATTTACTGAATTTAATACGTCCCCTATGAGTATAGCAAAATAACAATATAAATAAACAAACACCTATGACTGAAATACAGAATAGTCATCCACATAGAATCAAATAATTCATCGTGAAAGACCCGATAAGGAGTTGTGGACTGGAATGGTAGTCGATTAATCTTGAAATTTAACTAGATTTACTGTATTAGCAGTAATGCATCACAACATCTAACCAACTTTTAATTAAACAACAATTATGATATATGACCATCAATAGATCAAATAGAATATAAAATCAGATCAATAGTAATCAGAGTGAAAGTTGGCAAGAACGAGGGCAGTCTAATAGCATTAACTGAAGTAATTATCTTGATTTACTGGCTCTTTACTGATAATACTAAATTTCTACTGACTAATTAGGGATGTACAAAATATGCAAATATTATACACCGCTCGCTATAAAAACATTTACTTCCACCACGAAATAATATACAAAAATGTTAAAGAAAACAAAACAAAATACCAATAAAGCATATTACGTAGAATTATGAGATATATACAAAAATATGATTCTCGAACATCAATAAGTAAATCACCTAGATCACAATTAAGAAACATAGAAATCAGAGATATGATCAAATGAAGGATATGGCGTCTAGGCACGGGTCGGCGATGATGCAGTGTTTGATTAAGCTGATTTAGCTAAGATTTTATCTGATTTATCTGCTTTTACTGAATTTACTATTACTGATTTATCTTGACTTATATGAAATGATATGTAATAAAAAATTTATAAGTTCATATAACATAAAAAAACAGACTATCATTTTTTTTAAGTTAAAAAAACCAAAATGTTTAAAGAAAAACAAAACAAAATAAAAAATAAAAATTTATGAATGAATTATGCGTAATTACAAAATATTACTTTTGAATACAAACTTTTTATTGTAAAAACAAAATGTTTAAAGAAAAACAAAACAAAATAAATAAGAAAGTTTTTATGTAATGTTATCGATCTAATGACAACCCAATATGCAGCTGAAGTCGATAGATCAATAATCAATTATTAGCTCCAATAGATCAATAGGATTACGAAATGAGGATAGAGAGAATAGCACGTGGTGGTAAATTTGATTTAGCTGATTACCTGATATTACTGAATTTTACGTGAATTTACAAAGCTTAATAAAAGGATGATGTAAAAAAATAGCAAATTTCTAAAGTATATAAAACATTAAAAATGAATAAAATTAAAAAATTAATAATTTATATGAACCAAAAACAAAATGGGTTTAAAAAAAACGACCAATAGATAGAATAAAAAATTATTGTTTATGTATATACAAAATATGACTTGAATTCAATAGCATACAATACTAGTTCAATTAAGAATCGATAAGAGAAATGAGAGAATAGGAGGAATCAGAGTGGGTGGTGGTGATTAAACGTGATTTACTGATTTACTGCTGTGAAGGTTATAGTTAAAAGATGCGAAATTTTTACAGTGAGATAAAGCACTAAAAGAGAATAAATCTTTTTAAGAGTAAAAAATCAATAATAATATAAAAACAAACAAAATAAAATAAAAAAGTTAATTAAAAAAGTTTAAAATTAGAAAACAAAAAGTAAAACATAAAGCATCATAAATGGAATAATGAACACTATATAAAATAAAATTAGGACAAACAATATAATTTAATAGTTGACGATGATAAAAAGAACTGAGATTATTGAAAATAGAAATTGTTTACGTAACATCAGACACGGCACCCGGACATCCGAGCACCGGGATCGCATGTAACCAAAACTCTGTCAATCCTTCATATATCCTCAGTACGCTCTACACCCCATCTTATACTTATTGGCACTCCGATAGATTTAAACTATACTATTCTATCAGCTTGGGGAAAGCCCCCCCTGGCGGGTAATACCAAATACCATTCTCTTCCTCACTTTCATCGTTTCCCTCCTTCGTCC
>JABUQX010070204.1:20000-42500 GCA_015478945.1 Trachelipus rathkii | reverse complement strand
CAGTGATCACTGTGTGGAGGAAGTTGGAATCGTTGTTCACAGTCCCATCATGTCCTCATGTCCTGTGCGATTTCCAAACGGCGTTGCTTCTGTTCAATCGTTAGCACTTAGCAGCTTTGGTACGAACTTCGCTGAAATTCTCCTGTAGTCCAAATCCTCATTAACAATGGAATGAACGAATCCAATGTTGATGCCAGCCTCGTCCGCAGGTTCTCTCATCGTGATTCGACGATCCTGCATCTCAATGGTCCCCACTTGATCAATGACGATAGCATTTAGGAAAGTTGATGGTCTTCCAGGTGCTTCACTCTCCACTCATGTGCGGCCATTTTTAAAACAGTTGTACTATTCCTTTATCTGTGTGGTGCCCATTGCTTCGTCCCCGAAGGTCTCTTGAATCTTGAGGATCGTTTGCACTTAGGAATCGCCAAGCTTTGCACAAAATTTGATGCAGCAGCGTTGTTCATGTTTTTAAATCATTTTGACAAAAAGGAAATCCGACGGCACCCTCACTTCCTCACTCATCGGCGGTTTGCCGGCGACTGACAGCTTCTGCAGGTGTGAAAACATTCACGCATCCACATTATGGTGGATCTCCTAAATAAGAGCATCAAACCACGCTTCCCAAGCTTCATTTGTTTACGCATGAAATATTAAAGGTCGGATACTTTTTGAACACCTCATATTATATATTTTATATATATATATATATATATATATATATATATTATATATATATATATTTTTATTTTTACAATATATTATATATATATAATATATATATTATATATATATATATATAATATAATATATCATATATATATATTATATATATATATATATATATATACATATATATATTATATTATAAATATATATATATATATATTATATATATATATATATAAATATATATATATATATACTATATATATATATATTTATATATATATATATATATATATATATATAATATATATATATATATATAGGACTTTATCTCGTAGCAATAAAAAATTTAGTATTGGAATGGTTGTAATGCTGTCTGACTATTAGGTGAAATTAAAAATTTGATTTGCTATAAAATGAACTGACTTTTTTTCTTTTTTCACATTCAATTGATTTATTTTAAATTCCTTTTTATTAATTTTTTTCATTTAATTTCGACGTAAAGATTTAGTATTTGTGTCCACAATGAGTTTTTGAAAAATAATATATATATATATATATATATATTATCATATATATATTATATATATATATATATATATATATATAATATATATTATATATATATATATATTAATATATATATATATATATATATATATATATATATATATATATATATTATATATATATATATATGGTCAAGTGTCTAACAGCTGACAGTATGTAATCTAGAGAAACGGCAGCTCCTACGTTAAAACAAATTATATATTTGGAATCAGCGGAAAAAATTTTAAGGAGGGGTTTTACCTTAAATTTTTGTTTTTTATTTAAAAGGATATATATTTGTAGTTAAAAATTAGCACAAAATACGAAAATATTTAAAATATCAGTTATCAATATTCTGATTATAAGTCGTCCCTACTAATTATAGGGGGAGCTCAAAGTCAGCGCGACGGGGAAGATCAGAGCGTGGAGGAGGTGATCGAAAAGTCCGCGCGATTCAGATTTGATTCGCACCGAGTAAGGCCCGAGAATATGCCGACTTCCTCCATATGCTTTGCGCGTTAACCTCTTTACTCTGCTTCAAATATTCATCATTTTAGTTAAAGAATAATACCACCACAGGTCGATCAGTGGTATATGTTGTGAAAGTATAAAACCAGTTATATACACTTCCTTTTTTAAAACTAAATTGGGCCAAATTACCATTCAAGAATGAGTAAAACGTCAGACATATATGATGGCAGGAGTGGCACCGGGGTCTTTCGATCACTCACGTGTGGTAAATTCAGAATTGGGTGGGATTATCGTTCATGTCCACGGACGGGGCATTTAACGAGGGCCCAAGCTATTATAATAGTGGGAGGAGGACACAAAATGAATTCTATAATAAAAATGATCTCCATATTATGAGAGAAATAGATAAAAATTTAACAGAAATAAAATATAAAAGAAACACATATATATACCAAAACTCACTTCTCGTTATCTTATTGTTGTATTCCGAGAGATGGTCACACAATACATTATATAGGATATTCTAGTAAATAACATGTCTCTACTAACTGTATAGCAGGTACAATGCCGTTGCCACTTAGTATTACATTATTCACTGGAATTATAAGGTAAAATAATATGATAAATGTTTTCAATCTTATGTAAAAAATAATTTTACCTACATTATAATAAATAATTATAAGGAAACTTAGGTAAAGTCTGAAAATAAACCATAACTCTACAAAATTATCTAAAGCTTATTTCACGCTCGATATTGCATTATATATAAGCGAAGTGGATTATTCTTTAATCTTTATAATAAATATAAGTGTACCCTATTAAAAGATAACTAACAGAAACATCAAGAAGATCATATAACACTATCGGAACTATTAGTAAATTCATATAATACAAAATATTATATTCTATAATTAAAAAGAAGAATTTGTCACTAAAAAAAGAATTACTGAGTTAGAAGTAAGTGAAACGTGAGGATTGTAATTCCTACCATCTTGTATTTATATAATATATATTATATATATTTATCTTTGTGATAGCTTTGTCTTTTAAAATCCAAATTGCTGTGGTTTAATACTTAATAATATTAAATTATTAATTTGAAGAAAGTTGCCTATATAAATAATAATAAATAATCCAGCTTCTCTATGATTATACGATAAATATATATGAATAAATATAATAATATAAATAATAATCATATCAATACAACAATACAACAGACTACATACATAAGCTACAACAGATAATTACAATACCACTCTAGCTATTTAATATGATCCTAAAACCTCTCTTATATCGCAAAAACTCGTCAAACGTGATGTCCAAGTGTAAAATATACAGACTTGTAGATACTATAATTTATTTAATATTCAAATATGGACCTTATTACAGTCATATAAAAAGAGGAAGTTATATATCTACAGAAATAATTGTTATTTTTATCAAAAATTAATAAATTCACGATTTGTTATACTGATATTATAAAAGCCTATATCTGATTATCTCTTACTCCTTCTAATATTAGTTATACAATATGAAGCTTATAGAATAAAACAGAAGGTATAATATAAGGTTTAAAAACATTTTATGAAACTCAATCTATACCTTCCTATCAAATAAAATAATAAAAGTGAGGCTTTAGTCAGTTTTAATTATATTAATACATATAATCAAGTAGACTAAAATTAATTGGGTGTAATACTATATATACTATATATATATATATAATACTAACAGTCAGATATAGTGAGTGATTAATAGATGGTAAGTATCCCTAATTATATATAGAGATCTATAATTATAGTAGTGATTTAGGTTTTCGAGGATCTTGCCTAATATGATAATAGATATAATAATCAGTTATATTAATGACTTAGAATTATATATTAATTATAATAAAGCATAAAAAATAAAAGTTATTTTTGAACACAAAAAAGTTTATATATAAATTATATATTTGAGAATTATACGCATAGCTATGTAATTAGTATAGAAAATAACTGATGTATTACTATCAACTACTAAGGTCACTCTTATATAGCTTCAGGCTCTTCATAACTATGGTGTGATATCAACATTCATCTTTAGGGTATCTATTAGATAAAACGAGTAACAAATACAACTCATTTATACTATGTACTTAAGACGCATAAAGAAATATACGAAAATAATAATAAGATAGTAAAGTATTTCAGGGAAATGTAGGTTAAATAAAATGTAATAGCTCCAAGGCATAATTATACATAGAATCTACATATTAGGATAAGAAAGAACATAACATTAACGTGTATAATATATGCAATATAGTATTTAATAAGCTCACATATAATATATACGCCCCCTCACTCACTCACTTCATTCTTGTTAGTAGCTTATAAACTTTAGGTATATAGAGAGTTATAGCCTAATGTTATAATATATAAATCACCGGTATTTTGGATTGCATACATCTTATTTATGTATTAATATGAGTGAGAGAGAAGTGATATCATAATATTCTTTACATTATATTAAGAGGGTATATAGCTGAATGAGCTCTCAATCATTATGATTGACGAGTCTGTCACATTAAACTTATAATAAACATGGTTTCTCTATTATGTAATATATATTATAATATGTGGAGTTAAGAAGACTCTCGGAGAAGTCTCTAAAGAAAAGCATAGTGGAGGTTTATGTTTGTCATAAAAAATATACTCTATCTCTAGTAGATATTAATTCTGTTTTTATGACTTGTGAGTTAGATATCTCAAACTTACTCACATTAATCCTTGTATTTCTTGCGATTGGTCTACGTGGTTGTTAAATAAACGGTCATTAAACTACTTATTAATACCTTTTGTACTTGAATATCCCTCTCATCCACCAATCAAGAATTTTATATCTACTATCATAATATAGAAGATATATAAGTACGTAGTTATTTGATGATAAGATTTATATACATGGATAAAATGAATAAAGATATATTATCTAATTACATGGAGTCTGTTAAATACAATTCCTGAGGTGTTGTAGTAATCAATGGATAGTGTAATAAAGAAGACGATTCAAAAAGCGTATTACTCTTTATTTTGCGCTCACTATACTCAATTAACAATTAATATCGATATCCATTACGATTTACGGTGTTTGGTGGAGACCTTATAATAAATTCAATCTGAGAATTTTCCGCCCCACTTCATATATACGTGATGTTATTATGTGTAAGTGTGATCCGTGAAAAAAATTACACTTTATCCACAATGCAGAAGAATATCTAAACGTATTAGTGATGAAGTTTGGAGATATATTTAATCGGATATAACTATTATATATTTGTCCCAGTGGGAACTATTAAGTAAACCTAAATCGGTCTTACACAATAATTTTAGATTGTATTGGAATGGTTGGTAATGATTTTTTTTTTTAGGGGGGAAACATAAAATAAGTTTGAGTATCTCGACTATAATCAAAAAGAAGGTATATCTCGTGTTATTTGGTATTTTGACGTCTTCGCTGAAACATTAATTTAATATATATTCTCGACTCGTCTACCACAATAATGAAGAGATGTTAAGTGAAATAACATACAAGATACAATGAACAATCTTTTGAAAATATATTCAGGTGAGGGTACGTGATTTATTACACATCACTGTTATTACAAAAGGGTCCTTATGAAAGTTTATATAGAATCAATATATTGAGTGGGTACTGAATGTATTAGTTATATATGTTAAACCTATCTTATACTTGTTAAATAATTAATATTATATATATATACATACATATATATTATATACTACAGCACTATTTGAATATATATACTTAGTTAAATTAACACAGATATATATATAATATATATTATATATAATATATATAAATAATATATAATATAGTATATATATATATATTATACTAGTTTTTCGCTAACTTTTATTATTGGTAGCATGGAGGGGCTGATATAGTGATTTATATATATATAATTAATATATATATATATATTATATATATAATTATATATATATATATATATATAATATTTATATTTAATACGAATGTAATATTTTTTTTATTATTATATATATTATATATAGTAAATATACACTTATATATATATATATAACTATTAAAATCTATTAATTTATTGTAAAGGATGTATAGGAGAGTTTAAACAATTGCTTTACTCTTTCGACGACTGGAAATGTATTACTTTTCTGTCTCATTTATTTAATGTAGTATATAGCGTCTTTCTCTTTTATTTAGCTGGATTCCATATTCTATTCATCTACACTATCATCCGGTCAGGGGGGTTAATTGGGACAGGCAACAGGTGAGCTACATAACATCATCGGCATTTGATTAATTTCCTACTTATGGAATGTGAATGGCAACTATCATCAGTGATTATAAAATGGATGACGATTTTCAAGGGCTTATCGCATCAAAGTTCTCACACATAATCTTAGATAACAAAAGAATTGAACCAATTACAGAGTACATTCTCGCTACTAGGCAGAAGTCCGTCTGTGTGCGGCGTGTTGAGACGTATATTATCTTACACCCCCATATATTCGAAATGTATATGTTCGTCGCTCGTAGACAGTCGAAAAGACACGGAGGGATGGTCAGTCCTTACTATGATGGATTGGAATGCTATGCACACTACTCAACTTACTAGATATCGTACTATTGATGAATGATAATAGACGTGATATTTGCATGCTGCGAGATTGGGTCGTGGATCGACTACTGATATATTAACGAACCTTTTTCGGTCACACTATAGACATTGCGTAGGCGAAATTGTAATGAAGATCACGTTATATGGGTGATAACATGGAGTCGTCTAGAAAGAGATATATAAAAATGTCATGAAGACGAGGTTGCAAAGAGTGTATGTAGAGCGTGTTGGATATGGGAATAAGTATTATAAAGATAAAAGGGGCACAAGGTTTGATTTGCTGCTCTAGTGACTGAGAATATACTAAGAGACATGACAAGAGAATTGTCGCAAGAAATTGTATAATTGAAGTAGAATGTGATTGTGAAAGGATGGTTGTTGAAGAAACTAGGGTTGCTATGAGTGTGGGATTATTAGGGTAGAAATGAGGAAGAAGGGAGACGAAAGAGAGATTGCAATTCATTGACGTATGGTATCTACATGTGGTATTCAAAAGCAAGAAATTAGTGTTGTAAAGACTGGGCTATGTGATGGTGAGAATACTATCATAAAGAAATTAATCGTCAAGATTAAATGGTTTTAAAAGATTTATTAAAGCATCGTTGTATAAAAGAATAAAATAGGTATGGTATGAGTTGTGACCTATAACAAGATGTAAATGCGCTGTACATTCTCTTATGAAGGAAGAAAGTGTATGCCATCAAGAGAGCATACATGAAGTGTTATGCGGACTCACAAACTAGGTGAAATGGATGTTATCGTAGAAGAAATCGAGAGTGTGCACGTAGAGAACAGTTTCAGAGGAACAATATTATTGATAGTGTTGGGTGGACATGTAATGGTTTGGAATACGGTAGCATGCAAAAAGGAGAGTAGAGATAGAGAGGAATAGTACGATAGATTACAGGTGAGATTTTGGGTGGGCGGGAGAAAATGAGGAATGGTAGGAAGGTGATTGTTTCTGGTGAGGAAGAAGAGTAATGTTGTGGGAGGTATGGTGTTAGAAGGTGTAGATACTTGTGTGGATTTAAACTACCAGATAGAAAAGGGTGTATATAACAAGGTATAGGATCTGGTCAAGAAGGGTGAAGTGGTTATGGATAGAAGTATGAGTTGAATGAAGCCATTTTGAAAGAAGTGAATTGCACTTCTGAATTGATAGTGGTTGTGTTTTGAAAGAAATAGAGATGTTGAACTAGTATTGTGATAGTTGATTGGATTGAGTATAGAGGATCAGTGATTGAGGTAAATTTTATAAGAAGGAGTGGGTGAGGTCTTCAGATTATAAATGCAAGAATACATTGTGAAAATTCATCGAGATTGTAGGAATACTCTCCAGTTAAGATATGCGAGTGGCATAGGTAATGGAGAGTTAGAAAAGAAATGGTATGGATACCGTAAAGAAGTAGGGTTGATAATAAACATTATATAATGAGTGGTAATAAAGTGGGTAGGTTAGGGGAGTGGCAGCAAAAGCACGCAATAAGGACTTAAAGTAAGTGTGTATTAGAAGCGGCTCACGTATACTTATAGTAAATCGAAGGCTTGGATATGGATAATGAAACAGACTTGGGATTACTAGAAATTCATATTAGTTTCTACGAGTGGGCACGACGGAAATGTAATACTCGCATAGTCCAATATATGTCTCATGGTGCAGTTGCATACAGGATGTGTGGACTATTTATATAAATTAGGATCTGGTAACTAGGTAATGGAAAGTAAAGAATTGCATATGAACTATCAGCCGCCATACTGGCACAATGTAAGAGGTGGGAAAAGCGTGCTTATACAGGTAAAAAAGCATAGCACAGAGTAGAGTGTGTGTATAGTTAACTGGGCAGGGTTTATGCGAAGAAGCAAATGGATGAAAGATCTTCAAAGGAAGATATGATGTTCGAGAATTATACCGAGAGGACCGCATGTCTGAGTTATAATTAAGGTAAGGATTAAAGAAGATAAATCCTCTAAGACAGTTGTTATACGTTAAGGAGAAAACAATGAGGTAAAGAACATTTATTGCGCGAAGAGGATGGGAATCGAGTTGATCCAATAAGCAAGAGGAAATAGGAATGATATTGCCACTCTTGAAAGTGAAGTGAAGTCGAGAAAGGATTAAGAATCTGGAAGGGTTCTAATATATGGGAAATCGGGTCTGCTTTAGTAAATTAGGAGTGAATGTATGGGTGATGGCGTTTTGTACGAATATGTAAATGAGATATGAGAGCGCAAGATGTGAGTAATAGTGAAAACAGCTTAGTTAGTATAATACGATGATATCACAGATTATTATATTCATGTCATATGGTGTAATAGAGTTTAGATGTTACGTGAAATGTGTGTGGCTCTGGAGATAGACGCTAGACATTTAATAGACACGAATATTGTGATTAATTCTGGGGATTGACAGGTTAAGCTCTAGTTAAGTGAGGGGAGGTATGGTCGTTTTGAAGAAGTTGAGAAAAGTTGAAAGAATTTAGGTATATCACTATCGCCAGGTCACGTTCAGGGATGATAATGACGGTAGTTCGAAGATAGTAATGCTATATAGTAGCGGTATGTGCGAGATCGGTTGATGAAGTGTGACGTTTGTGAAGTGTGTAAGTCAAAAGATTTATAGAAGTGGTTAATAGAGATACTCACTCATAGGGATATTAGGAAGGTACGAGTTAGGATATAGTACCACGAATACTTGTTTATATATAAGGCGGAAGGAGTAGAAATAGGAGGAAAACTGTAGAATGTCATCATGGTGTGATAAAGATATATTTAGTTACGAGCTCGCTCCGGTGATGACGGAATTGATATATGTTACTGGCTCTATACTTGGTTCGCAAAAGTTAGTGTTCAGATAGAGTTGACTGAGCGGAGTCGGATCTGATGGTGATAGCAAAGCGAGAGATGCCAGTTTTAGGAAGTTGGTAGAGCTGCACAGGTGTAGTGGTGTCAATCTTAGCATATGAGCTTAAATGAATAAGAGAAACATTCGAGGGAGAAGACAGTTAGGACTGATATTCATAATTTAGGTTTTATTGCGCACTCTCATCAGACAATGACGTGATAGAATTATGAATGTTCTCATAAAGGATGGTGGCACATGTATACTTTATGTTGACGGCGCTTATGGTAAAGTAATTTGATATAGGGTGCGCATGAGTTTGGTTGAGTGCTTCTAACTCAGAGTAATACTAAGTATATGTTAGTTAGTGACGATAGTGAAGCGATGTGTTAGATAATAATGAATAGTGCAGTTTAAGGTGCACTCTAGGTTAACGCGCATTTTAATAGCGGAGTGCAGACTATGTGAGATATCTGTGTTATGTCTCTCCTTGTTAATTCAAGCTCGATGTATGGATTGTGAGAAATGGGGTCTAATTTAGAAAGGCAGCAATTGCCGATGCGCGTTGAGAAGTAAGAAATTGAGAGCTAGGAAATGGGGTAGAGGAGATGATGGGAGAAAAGATAGGTGAGATGGATAGTAGAGGTTGCAACCACTATCAGTATATAGGTAGGTTTAAACGCGATGATTTTAGGTTCTGTGTGTGTGGTGTCTCGATTGACGCACGTTTTGTCAGAGTGATTGCGTGGTATGACGGATCTTATATGTGCAGGCGCCTTTGATATATAAGTTCGAGGTGTATATATATATTATGAACATTAAACGATAAGACTAGAGGAGATATAGGGGTTATAGGTGATAGTTAGGAAGTTTGCTTAGATACAGTCTCAAGTGTGGAAAGTTTATCATTATGAATGCAGGCGGAGGGACATCGCCGTAAGAGGATAGTCCTGTTAGTTTAAAATATTGTTAATAGAGGACGGATCGATTGTTGCTCTGGATAGTATAGGTGAAACGTGATGATCGGAACCGCAGTGTAGAAAAGTAAAATCGGTCGAAGTGTCTGTGATGGCAGGAAGGGTGGGCTGTGCAGATTAGATTATTCAGTATATGGTGCATTGATCAAGAGGGACGTGAGAGAGTCGTAGTGAGAGTGCAGGCTAAAAAGAAGTCTGTACATATGGAGGTGGATGGACTGTTGTTATCCCATGTTGATTATTGTATGAGTAAGTGAGACTTAATGTGTCTGAGAAGAAAGTGGGGACATAGAAATGATAATTAGGTTTAATCAAATAGTGGTCTCACAAAGGGAACAAAAACTACTTATAGAGCAGGAGCGGTTATGCACTAACGGTGTAGACTGAAAAAGAAAAAGGTATAAATAAGAGAAGTGGTTATCAAACCAGGGATGGCGTTATATATTTTAAAAGAAGAGTGGAATGGGAATGAAGATTGAATTCGAGGCATAGATGGGTAAATAGAGTAAGAATAAATGAATATAGTAATATGTGATATGAAGTATATTCTATTGTAGTCGCATGTTGTGAATTAAGCGATCGACATGAACTAGTCGGGGTATATGGTGGAACATGGTTTCACAATCTCCTTTCGAATTGTATAGTGCAGTGATCAGAGTGTGTTTCCTTGTGGTGATAGCCCACGAACGAGGCAATTGAGGGTTGAGTACACCCGCGTAAAGAGAAAGCTCGCGATTTGAGTCGGTGAACCACGAATGTCTCCGAGAATTGAGAATGTCGTAGGTTCTGAGGGCAGAGGCGGAATGAATAAAGTTGGATGCATGATAGGAGTGATTATTTGTAATGCTCGAGAGTTTTGAATATCCGCCGCGGCCAACTTGGTTGTGGCACAACCTCGGGATGTACAGGCCGGATGACCCTTACATTGACGATTTTACCCTGGATAGCTGAGGTTTTGAATTCGTCCCGGGGCCGGTCCTCTCATTGACCTAACATTCTACTAAGATGCGCGTTGGAGGGTCTGGCTGGGTCGTGTGACTGAGCTCTCTCAAAAGTAATTTTATATGGATACAAAAATTAGAAGGTTAGGGGCGTAAATAAAAAGGGATGCGAGGGACTTCTTTATCGTCTTGCTCTGTCAGCGGCATGATCCCACTCTCTTTCAACTTACATCGGGAATTCTTGATTTTTCAGCTTTATGCCTTGAGTACTCGAAACTCTGGTGGTACAAGTTCTATTCAATATACCCGAGGACACCCAGCCTTTGGGGCAAAGGCTAGGTACTTAGGTGAAGGACAGAAAGATAAGATTATATACCCATAAGAAGGTTATTAATATGGAATGATTAACTTATTAAATTTTTTATTTACTCGTATCTTGGAATATATAATGGGCTATAAATATTATGGATCTTATTATAAGTACATTCACGGTACTATATATACTAACTATTAATAGGACGATTGTCATAAGGAATACTACTGTATATTACTATATACGGATAAGAATAAAGGTAAATACTTGAGTTATACTATGGGATGAAGGTCTAATTAGGTCGAGATATATTTCATCAACAGGAGCGCCTTATTTACTACCATCAGAGTACGAATACCTCTAAGGTAAATATAATTTTTGTATTACATAGGGTTTCATATGTGTCAGTGTACCTGCACCTAAATTATCTCGCTCATCAAAACGACTTTATAATAGTGTTAAAGCTGTTGCCTTATAAACTATACGAGAGGTCTGCGCTCATGCATTCGAAGCACATTCTGCACTTAGTATTTAAAGATTCTATGAAATAACCTTCGTCACATAGCCATGAAATATTATTATTATTAATGATTCAAGTATAAGGCTTATATTATATAAATATATAACTTCTTGAGCATCCTCATGCATCATCAAATTTAAGCAGTACGTATATAAAACTTTTTGAACTGATACTTATTTTTATTATTTATGTGTTTTATGATATTATTATAATTATTGAGCTTTTTTTTTTTTTAATATCGATTGCATGCATTCGAAACACTTCGGTAAAGAATTCAGCCCGATTATAAGGAAAACTTATAAAAACATTTGTATTTTGCTCACGAGGGCTAGTGACAAATTTTAGAACGAAACCTATAGAGAATAAAAGTCATTTCTTGAGCCCATATGCATTAACCACTACTAGGGTTTGTGGCATTCTCGGCTCAAAGTGTTATCACTCTCTCCTCTTCTCGGTCTCTCTCGTGTTCTCATTAACTCTTACTCGCTCTTGCTTCTTCGTCTCTCGGTTCCAGCTAATATTAAACTTTGAGGATAACTAACTACTTTTACATTTTTATAACCTTCAATGGTAACTTAAGGATATAGTTTAGGTCTTTATGTTTATAATGGTTTGACTCTCACATTATTCGGTGAACTACCCTTATTATAAAGCTAATATAAAACACAGAGGATTGAACGGTGTATAACTCTAGCTTCTCGCGTAACCTATTTTAATTAGTAATTATTTAGAATAAATACACCCTATCTATCTTACGGCAGGCCTTTGACACAGGGACGGGTTAAATATAGATTGATACCTCTCTGAGTATGCGAAGAATTGTTAAATTTATATATGTCAATAACAATCTTACAGCTGTATCACGCTCTACCTGTAGGTGCACTAACTATACATTATTGAATATCAAAGAAGACAAGAACTCTATGAGACTTAAAAGTTTAACGAGTGATTGATATAAAACCATAATCACAAGCTTATATTATATTGTGTTATGCATATATTTGGATTATCAGCAGTTGATTGAGATTGATAGGTTTAGAAACTTCGAACATTCTTTACTTATACTAACTCATTAAAAATAAAAAAAAAAAATCTTACTGATACTGTTCACTTAAGGATAATATGATAACGAATACAAGAGTTTACAATATTATTCTATTTTACCAGTAAAGTATGTAGTATAAATAGCAATATTATAGAAGTTCTCGAGGCCAATACTAATTGTATCTTCTCATGTGTTTTCAACTTCTTGCTGAGCAGAAATGAAGAAAATGAAAGACTAAATACATACTCTTTCGTCGCGAACACGTAAGATTACAGAGAAAGAGAGTGTACCTATTAGAAGTCTGTCTCACTAGGACTACTCTATATGCGGGAATATATAAAGAGTACATTCAAATGAGTTGAAACCAGAAATCTAGCAAATGTCTGAAAGTTATTTTAATTCTTAATGTATATATGTAGAATGAAACTAAACACAAGTAATGCTATAATGTAGACATCAAATAATAAGGCAACCTCGGCACATATAATATTCCTTAAACAAAAAAGTCTATATTTGAGATTCACCATGGATATTTCTTGAATTCTTTATTTTCCACGCTAATGACACCTCTCATAATACACCTAGCATCTGTTATAGAGAGTCGTTGGCATTATTATATTTAAGATAATTTATAAATTGTGCTTATTTTAACTATTTGAGGGCCGTCAACTAGAAGTAGAAGGCAAACCAACTATTTATATACTCTCGACCTAATAATAAATGTACATAAATCAAGCTCATTCGTTATCAATCTTTAATTTACAATTAACCTTACTGCAGGTTGGAAAAGAGTTGAATTTCCATGGTATCTGTTTATTATTTCTTAAATTGATGCTCTATTTTACACTGTTGTTATGTATCTCGGGGAAATAATATTATAATATAATAATAATTGTTAATTGAGTAGTATTCTCGATAATCACTTTATCACTTTCTCCGGAATTCGGTGATCCCATTTTTAGTCTAATCTCTTGAACTCAAGTGGCATTTTTAATTTTGAGGGGCTGCAGACAGCCCAATAGCCCATAAAGACGAGCCGCTACTGTATAATAATATATATATATATATATATATATATTTTTTATATAATATTATATATATATTATATAAATATATATATATAAATATTAGTATATATTAATATTAATATAATATATAATATATATTATTATATTATAAATTTTATTAATATATATATATATATATATATATATATATATCTATATAATATATCTATTAGTATATTAATATATAATATTAATATATATATAATATTATATATAGATGTTATACCAGATTTATTTTTTAATGCTCAAAGTATGTAACTAGAGAACGGCAGGTCCTACATGTAAAAACAATAATTTATATATTTGGATTAGACCGAAATATTCTAAGGATGGATTTTTTTTTTTTTTTTTTTTTATTTTTATTTTTATTTTATTTTTTTTTTTTTTTTATTTTTTTTTTATTTTTTTTTGTACTTTTTTTTTTATATACGAATAAATTATTTAAAATTATTTCCTTTGAGGAATGTAAGTATTTCAAAATGTTTGTCGGAGAGAAGATATTATATGTTCAAACTATACCTAAAGTTGATGAGTTTAATATCTGTAGTAGTAAATTTTTTTTTTTTTTTTTGTGTAATACTTATAAGTTGCATTTTTACATCTAAAAAATTAAATTAATTGAGTAATTCTTAGATATAGGTAGATTTTAGTCACGGACCGTCGGTTGGTTCTCTTTCTGTCTCTCCATCCTATATGAAACCGAATGGAACAGAGAAGAGGAGATTAACTTAATCCCCCTCCGGAATGTCACCGGAACCCCCGCTAAATAAAAGAAAGTTTACTCATATGGTCTTATGAGATGATCGACGAATGAGGAGTTACACGAAATGGCTGAACCACATAATAAGAACACCCCTAAATACACAGGGGTATAAAGAAACGCACACATTAACACCACGGATAAATTAATAGTCAACAACCAGATAATGCTTAGAGAAGACCGGATAAATATTGAGAGTAGAAATGATTTTTTTACTATGAGATTTAAATAGAAATATATATAAAAAGTGGAGATATATATATCTATTTTTTTTATTATTATTAATTTTATATAATAAGATTATTTACTCTTTATAAAATAATATCGTCGAAAAATAAATAATAGGAAAAAGATACAACAACAAAAATGTGATTTACTACCAAAAAAATAATAGAGAGAGGCCATTCGAGCCGATCAGGGGACAGAGGGGAGGAAACGTTATATACCCAAAGTCCCTGGATTGGGGGGAGAATATAGTAAAACACTATAACCAGATAAGTTATTCCACCGTGGGAGGAAACCGTAGAGTAACCTTGATTAACACGACTACCGGCTGCACACATATACAAAAAAATATATCTGTCTGGATGGATTTTAGACGGTCTGGATGTTGAGTTATTCGCCGTTGGTAGTTTGGTAGGGTAACAGCAAGAAACCAATTATATACTCTCCAGAGATTTAACCCTTTGGCATATAGTCAAGAGCTCGTTCGAACCTGTCCCCCCGTGCGGCTCGAGCCCCGCTTCCGACGGGTCGTTGCGGAAATAACTTCGGTAGCGAATTCGATTCCGACTGAATAAGGGCAGAAGCAAAGCAAAGACACACAAAAAAGAACACAGGAAAAGTTAAAATCCCATCCCTTAGCAATTTTCGGCTGATTCCAAATATACAATTTGTTTTACTGTAGGAGCTGCCGTTTTCCGAATGTACGTCTTGTACAACTAACCATGTGACGCATTGTAAAAAATTATCTGACCATTCAAGGAAAGGTCTCTAAATGTTCTCCATAGAGATATAAATGCTTTTGGGAAGGGATCTCCATAATTTTAGTTATTATATAAATAATTATAATACTTACCTAGACTTCAGCATCGGGAGATGTACAGGGTTAACTTCAAACACTATATCAGGTATTTTACTAATACTCCTTTCTCCTTCTTTTACTAATAATACACTATCTACAAATTCATTCTTACTATATCAACCATATATATAATATATACTTTATTTTTATTTCATTTGGATATATACCTTATATACCCTACCTTTTATTTTATGGGTCTCTTGGATGGGCCTTCAACAATGATTATATATATATATATACCTATCTATTTTGAGTTTATGTAGCAGGATATTCGGAATTATACATATACAATATACTAACCACTTATTTAAAATTAAAAATAAATAAATGACTTCTACGCTCGAAAATAAACTAAATTCAATTTACAATACACATTTATAATCCATATTGAAATTAATATCAATTTGAAGCTCAATTTAATATACAACGCGGCACAACGGAGTAGGTTTCTTTTTATAACAGCACCGGAGAGAGTGCGAGTATTTTTAATTTTTTCTTTACCTAAAATAAAAATCATTACCAACCTTTCCAATACTAATTTATTTTGAGACCATGGTTAACTTAAGGTGCCTATATATATATATATAATATTAGTAGATCAGTGGGCCATTCACTTTTAAATCATCAACATATTACAGTAACTCCTTTTTTACCTTCTTCTATATTCATATCTACAATAAATTTAATTATCTTCTAATACGAACATCTATTTTATTTTAATATATTATTTATTGAGGTGGATATTTTATCCCCCTTATTTATTAATAGGGTTCTGAATGCCCACTAATATTATAACCCCCTGTTTCGTATTCAGCATGGCTATAGTTCGTGAATAATACTAATATATAAATAATATAAGAATATTTTTATATTTAATACAAATATTTTATTAACATATATTATATATACCGAGCTCTATATCGAGCTAAGTTATGCTACCGTACTAACGTGAGGAGGAAGCGGCCTAATTACTTCTATAAACTCCAAATTATTCATAACCTCACCTATTTTCATTCTTCTAACACTATATCTACATAATTACAATTTCTTCTACGAACACATTTTTTATTATTTATTTTTAGTACAAAGGATAGATGGTAATGTACTTTTAGGGTCTCATATGGTACACTCATCTATATAACAAATTAATATATAACCCCTATGTTATTTCGTATTTATATACAGTGATATATATAAACAGGACTACTGTTTGATTATACGCCAGTATATACTGCTTAATACTTAATTAAAAACACACTCTATGTTTCTTAATTAAAAAACACGAGAATCTTCACTCGCTTATACTTACACAAATTTATAACAACATACATTTAAAATCATATTTACTGAAACCATCAAGTTTAATTATGCGGGCTCCACGATCTCAAAGAATTTTATATGATGTCAAGTCGATAAAAAAGGAGCTCAACACGACAATGCCTCGCATCAGTGTGCTGCCAAGTTAATGCATATGTATTATATTCAGATCTAATTTCTGATCACTCCAGGCCTCCAATTTCTTTAGCAAATTCACTTTCTTTCTTCTTAAAATTATTCATTCTTTTTAATCATATATTCTTCAATATGTCTGTTTCATTTCTATAGAAACTTTTATTTTATTTTTATTTAGCTGAGGTTTCAATATCCACCTTCTACTATTTATATGATAGGTATCCTTACTTCTTACTCATCTGGGTATCTTTTTCTATTCTTTTTTTTAACCGCCCAACAACTGTGATTTGTTGAATAATAATCAAATGTAAACTGCGTTTAATATTCTCGTTCATATTCAGCGGTCGGATGACCGTTTAAATTTGCGCGGACTAGGTAAACACCCTAAGATATCATCAATACTTTTTTATTATAAAAATTAATACTACTGATAATACTTTTAATTAATGCATGAAAAGAGAATTGGTGAATATTAACTGCATAGGGCGCACACGTAGTTGCTTCTTTATAAGATAACATATTCCACAACAGGCACACAACTGCCCAGCCGGGCCACACAGTAAAGACACACTTACCACAACATTATTTCAGACCCTTTTTCATTTCTTTCTAAACACTATCCAAATTCATTCTTCTTCAACGAAACCTACTTTATTTATTTTTTGGAGGGGTTCACCCCTTTTTAAGGGTCTCCTGATGCCTCCCCAATATTATAACCCCCTGTTTCGTATTCACACTACTCCTGTTTCGTATTCCGTACGGTATATTTCGAATTACTAATATATATATATAAAAGATACCTCACTCTAATATCAGATATTACACAAATATTTATTTAAACTTATACATCTGATCCGAGGCAGTATTGCTCCGACACCGGTAGCGCTCAATTCTAATTTAAATTATTAATCACTACCCCTATAATTCCAGACTCTACTATTTCTTATATTCTTCTAAAACAACTATCCAAATTATTACTATTCTTTCTACCTAGAACATATAATATATTATATATATATATATATATATATATATTAATATATACATATATATATATATATAACTTTTATATTATAGTTATATTTTTATTGATAATGAGGGGTCAACTCCCCCTTTTTTATATAAGGGTCTCATGATTGCCTATCATCTATATAATAATAATATATATAATATATATATATAATCATACCCTGTTTCCGTATTCTAGTATTATATACAGGAGTTGATTAATATAAATATATATAAAAGATCATCAAAATACACCTTATTAACATCAATAATTATTTTTATTAAACTCCTTCCGCGAATTTCATGTGAACTGCCAAGCCTGCTCCGAGAGCTCTGTCGTAGTCCGATCTACTCTCTATTTATGTAGACTTCCATACCACAGTAATGGTCAACCAAACAACCCAAGCCATTAAGGAATATTAAATGTCATAATTTATTTCATTTATCTCTTCCAATTATATAACTATCAATATTACATATATATTACCATTCTTTCTATACTAATAAACATTTTTATTTTTTTTTTTGATAATAAGTCTTAAGAATACGTCTTACTCCAATGGGGGGGACATATATACTACTGAGCTCACCTATATTATTATAGTAACCCTATATATATATAATATATATAACTAATATTATATATATTAATAATACTACACACTATCATGTATTATTACTGATTTATCAAGTATATCAAGTTACGATAATTAACATTATTATATAATAAAGTAACCTAAATAATCACCTTATATAACATAGGCTATTTATAAGTAGGTTGACTCACAGGCACACAGATACATACTTATAATACAATTAATGTCATTGTTATTTTAAGTAATTTTGGGCGCTACATAAGCTCCATTAACACATCTTGTTTTGGTACCCCGTGAACAAACCTAATCTAACTCACGGAGCGAGCCTGGAACCTTACCCCTACATCACTTATAAACTATAAACCATACATTACCATATTACCAAACCTGGTAACATACTAAATTACACCCCTATATCTCTTATTACTATTTTTCTAAACAGGCAAGCTCTCAAAATCCTTATAAATGTCCATTATACCTATAAAATAATTTTCAATTCATACTTAACGAACTATATATATATAACTTTTTTAATGTATTAATTATTATTGAAGTGGAGTTATACACATCCCCCTTTAAATTATAAGGGCTCCTGATGCATACCACTATATATAATATTATATATAATATTTATATACTATAACTATACCTATACTGTAGTTATTTCGTTATTCAAGCATAGTAGTATTATGTAAAATACATTAATATAATATATATATAATATAATATTATTTTGGACCGTCAATCCATCTAGGATTACGGTCTACGTTTACTAGTCAACTATCACATGTATATAATTTAGAGTTAGGTCCAGGTTTAGGTATCGTCGTACCATAATAGGCAAATATTTTTTATTTAAACAGTTCTCGGGGTTTAGGGTGGCTGTCTACGTGTCCAGAGTTGCGTTATGCAAAGATTCGCTAAACTATAAGCAAATTTACCCCGGGAGGCGGTGAATACCTCTTATACTAAATCCATAATCTATCATATATTTCATGTGACTACCTATGTCTTCAGATAATCTCCTTTAACCAAGACAAACCATACATACACATACCAAATTTCATTCTTCTAGATCTAGGCAGATACATCACGTTGTGCCCTATTATCTTGTATTAATATCTTATGTAGACGCGTCATCCGACCTGACTTTTCAACTCCATAACGAAGGCGCAGTGTTCTGATGGCATTATGCTAAACCCTTAATTTGTTTAATATTTTAAATATATTAAATATTTTAAATATTTTTTTTTTTTTTATGCATAGTAGCTTCCTGTAATAAAATGGGAGATCATAGAATTTTGGTAGATCACGTATTGAAAGAGCAGCTATTATAAATAATATATAATTACATCTATACCTTTTCTGGTATATACCAATTATCAAATTCGAATATAATACATAATATATTTAAATAAAATATATATATATAAATCCTTATATTAAATAATCACAATTTATTATTTATTTAAACTATATCCGGACTTCCGGCAGTATTGCTTATATATATTATATACCGGAACACCTATGAAGAGGTCAGTCCAATCTATCATTAATAAAACTTCCCCCTCAATATTATATCAATGATATATATATATATATAAACTTACTATTTATTTATATTCTTTACTAAACACTGTAATCCTAAAATTTCATTATTTTCTTTAAAGATACACGACCACATCTGTATCTATATATTTTTTAAGGGGGTTTTCACAGAGACATCCCATATTCTTTATTATAGGGAGTACGGACGCGTGTCATGAGTCAATTATATACGCTCCTAAGAACACTCAAATAATTAATATTATATTATACTTCACTATACCTGTTTGCGTTATATTCAGGCATGGGATTACGTTACATATATTATATAAAGACTATTAATATTGTAATATATATTATATATACAAATATTTATAAATATAATAATGTTGCTAATATAATATATATTAGTATATAAATATATATAAATATATATATATATACCGAGGTCATATCACAAAGATGCGTAGCCATTCAGAGCCGATATGGGATGTGCAATCAACACGACATCCAAATTACCAGCATTCTAAAAAGCCAGACAATGCTCCTTTACGACTGGAAGGGTCTAGTTGAAAGCTGTGTTAATCAAAGGATATTGAAAAATAGATGAGGAAGCGTTTTCCGACTATAGAGAAGTAGTATGTAGGCATGTTCAACTTAGCATTATATTTTGAGATCATCGGGAGCTATTTAATGAATTTTTGGTGGTTTAGAGAGAGTTGGAAAAGCACGACAAATGATGAGAACTGTGTTGAATTTGTGTCGAACTAAGCTCTCTTCCAAAGGAAGGAGTACTCTCCATTAAGAGTTTAGGAAGAGGAGTTGTTATTCTAATCAAACTGGTTTTTGGTTTATAAGTTGCTTAGTGTAAGATGGTGAAGCATATCAGTCTTATGAACAAGCTTAAAAGAGAACTTAAGAGAGTCTTATAGTGAACGTAGCGCAGGAATGGGGATGTAGCGAGAGATGCTAAGTGAGAGTAGGAGGAGTTAACAGGAAGAAGAAGTATAGTGAGATAGGTAGGATGAAATTAATGCGGAAAGAGTTAGATGAATGAAAGTAGAGATAGTTAAAATCGGAGAATGATTAGATGTATTGCAGGAGAATGTTAAACGGACAGTTAGGCAAGGTAAGGAGAAATATTTAACACAGGAGAGTATAAGTTTGAGAAGTAAGAGAGTTAACGAGAGAGTTAATGTGAGAGAGAGAGTATTACGAGAGAAGTAGATTAGTGAGAGTAATAAGATATGAGATATTAATAAACAGGAATGAGTTAGATGAATAATGTAAGAGAGTTAAGAATGAGAAAGTTTAAGGTTAGAGATTGCAGAGAGTAGTTAACGAGTAGAGAGTTAAGTTGCGGGCAAGGGAATAAGATTTATATAATACCGGAGAGTATTACGTAGAGAAGTAAGAGAATTAAACGATGAAGAGTATTAGTTTAGTGAGACGTCAGGAGAGTTAACTGAGAGAGTTTAGTGGCGGGTAGGAGAATTATAACGAGAAGTTAGATGGAGAAGTAATTAGAGTTTTAATTCGGAAGGAGGATTAGTGATAGATTTTAATTATTTGAGTAAAGGAAGTTATTTATACATGAGAGAGTTAGTAGGATGTAGGGGAATTAACGGAGAGTTAGTAGAGAGTAAGAATTTGACAGTTAACTGGAGAAGAGTTAGTGAGAGTTATAGGAGAGTTATTTACAAGGAGAGTTAAGTGCGGGAGGGATTTAACAGGAGTAGATTACTTAGAGTTAAGTAGGAAGAAGTTTAAACTAAGGAGAAAAAGCATAGTCCTCCTCCTTATTTTTGAAGAGAGCATTGTGTGTAGTGTGTTGTTGTGTGTTGTGTGTTGTGTGTGTGTGTGTGTGTGTGTGTGGTGTGTGTGTGTGTGTGGAAACAAAAATATAGCCAAAGAATTTATAATGCAAAATAGAACAAACAAATGGGAGAGTGAGAAGCATTTACTATCCGAAGCCGTTCAGAAACATCATACAACTCT
>JABUQX010070204.1:0-10000 GCA_015478945.1 Trachelipus rathkii | reverse complement strand
TTTAATTAAACTATACTATATTAAACTAAATGCTTAAATTCATCAGAGAAAATTTGTCGCTACTTGATTTCAGGCACCTGCATACTTAAAAGCTCATAGAATATAAAGCGGAAGAATATGGAACTAGGGGGGATAACGAAGTGGGGGGAAAGAGGGGGCGGAGCAAAGGAAAGATCCCCGACCCAGGCGATTGCCCTCCCTGCTAAGAATTCTATACAGGTTTTAAGTCTAATAATAATAGATTAATAAGTAATAATAATAGATAAAGATAATAGAATTAATAATATGAATTAGTGAATAATAATAATAATAATAATAATAATAAGAATGAATATTTAATAATAATAATTAATAATAATAATAATACAAATAATATATAATAATAATAATACATAAATATAATATAATAATTAATAATAATGAATAATAAATAATAATGCTAAGATGGAGTTTTGACTCCGAAGTGCGATTTACACAGTGAAATTTGGTCTAGCTCGCGACTCCGACAATACACAACAATTTGCACACAGAATATTTTCGACGTGCGCGCAACTAACCGACTCCGACCCTGGAAAATGACACGACTGTACGAATCCGGACATACCAGCAGACTCCAGTGACTCGCAGCCGTGTGTATAAGCCTGACCTAAATGACGTACTGATATCCGATTGCTGTTATAAATCCGCCCAAGAACTCGATATACATTGAATTTTGGACAAAGAAGTAAAAAGGTGCGTTCTCTTCACACAAACCTGGTCACTCCATTTGCCTCGAAAAACCTAAGAAAGCTTACTAAAATTTCCGTCATTTCCAGCTGGAGATTGATAATTCAATACATTCCAGAGTCAGCTTGAGAACCTTAATGCAAGACCTTGCGCACACATAAACGATGGGTTTCAATTATTCTACCAGGTCCTCTCCATTTTTCCTCACATTTTTCTTATTATTCCGCGAGTGTCCATGCTGTTTGATTCTATGCATTTCGATATTTTTTAACTGAATAGAGCTTCAAAATTAAGTTATCTGTCGGCTGTAACTGCGGGTCTAAACAAGAGTGACCCTCATTCAGTTTCCTTTCGTGCAGTATATTGCTAGACAAGGGATTGTTAAAGACTGTTTCGTTGCTACTTACATAACCCTAGATCTACAAATCTTTTCATTATAATTTCTCATTTGTCAGGCTCCCTCAAAGACTTCGAGAACACAAATACACATGTAGGAACAATACACTCCTTGTTTCTTTTGTTCAGAGTAAGCTAGCATCTAAACTTGTCTGACAGGCACACGGTACGAATGAAAATGATCTGTAGTGAATTTCTAGGTTCTTGCAGAATAAAATTGGTGTTATTATTATATCAGCCTCCAAGGGTAAGAATTTAAGCGAACGGCGGTCAGTTTTTTGGTTAATATGTATGTTTTGTTACAGACATACTCTGCTATATAATTGTAAAGTTTAATTGAAGGAAGATTGTAAGGCATCTGTACATTCTTTTGAAGTTGAGATGAGAACGAATATAGATGAATTTGATCGCGACAATTCTTCCAATGTGCATTGCGCAAGAAGGTGCAAGTTTACTGATGTTATTGATAACTTTTTTTTCATGTTTTTTAAATAGCTTTTTGTAGAGCTGAGATTGAGGTATTTACTCTAAAGGTATAATATTACTAATAAGAATAAAATACCCTATAATAATAATAAATAAATATAATATAAATAATTATTTAACTAATAATATACTATATATATTATATATACTACTATCACGCCTAGGTGTAGTATTACTAGTCTCTGAAGCTTACTTTACTGTGACCTCAATAAATATAAAATAATATTAATGTTATATAGTTTAATGCCGAAAAAAATAAGAGTTGACCACAAAAATGAAGTCAATAAAAGTTAATATATATAATAGTTTGTCTTCATGGCTGAAAAATTGCACGTGGCCTCAAATAATTATCGGAGGGAGGGCGTGGCAGCCAAGCCGCCTCCCCCCTTTGCGCTTACAAAGCAAACAAAAATCATTAGGCTATGGCAAGAATCAAAATATAGGTATAATATAATATGATAATATAATATAACTATATAAATATATAGTAGATAAAGTATGTATTATATAATCTCACAAATAAATAAAATATAGATAAAAACTATTCAAATATAATAAATATAAAGTAATAAGTACCAAAATAAATATATATAAATAAGTATATTAGATATAAAAATAAAATGTAATCTCTATATATAAATAATAAAAATAATTATAAATATAATCCATTTTATAGTCAATGTTTTTAGATAATTTCACTGGAAAGAGAAAAGGGAAATTCGTCAGGCTTTATTTGAATGGTGAGTAATAGGAATGTTCAGCTGTTTAGTAGGGGGTGGTAATAAAAAAAATAAATGCCAATGCTGAATATCAAAATCTGTTAAAGGTGGCACTAATTTCTTACAGTAACACGAATCAAGAGTAATTTTCTACTCCACAACTTAATAGATGATAGAATAATAGAGACACAACTACTCTGTCGATAGTACATAAAATAAAAAAACTAAAGTACCTAATAAATAAATGTATATACAAAGTAAGTAAGTTGAATATGTATATAATGTATATATTTATATATATAAGTAAGATAGTATATAAATATTTATAATATTATGATAATAAATATGAATAAATATAATTACTATAATATAATAATTAAAACATAGATAATCTAAATAATAAAATAAATATATTCATATTTATCTGTATATAAAATAGGATAAATATATAAAGGATCTATATGGCAAACTATAAGAAAGGTACCGTCATGATTATCCTTTCGAAAATACAAGAATAAGAATACAAGGAAAACTGATACATATTTATATGAAGAATCACAGCAAGATATTGATAATGTATGGAAAAATGAAAAAAATAATTTATCTAATTTTTTATTATTTTAATATTAAACTTATTATCTCCTAAAACTACGAGTAATCGTAGAAATAGAAACATCACTAATACACAATAAATATTCCGGAAAATACAGGCGAAAAAAAATAAAATCCTTTTAGAGGAAGCATCGAGCACAGACTAAGTGAAGAACGACAAGGGATGAAGACGTATTATATCCTACCCCGAAGGGAGGGCGGAAGGAACATCACCCAGACGACACCCAAATACACCAAAAGAGCGGGAAAGGGGTTACCGGTAGAACCCTCCAACCAGGTAAGGGGGAATAGTCCTACCGAGTCTTCCCCAGGAGGCGAGGAGGACCCCGAACATCTTTAGCATCTTGCAGAAGAATTACCCTGGGGTAAATATCTTTTGTAAAATAAAAAAAAAAAAAATAGATTTTAATATAATTAGGTAATTTGCATTGGATTTGTGACAATATGTACAAAAGTCACTGCACACTTGAAGTGGCGAAGATTGGATATAATATATAAATAACAATAAAAAAACAATTAAAATTAATCATTTTTTTATTGTCATAAGCGCATAGAATATCCCATATATGGTTATCAGTATTTCTTGATTAAGTAGTTACCTATCTTAGATTTATGCGAAACTGATATCATCCGGTTATACTTCATTTAGATATTCACCTTATATATATAAAAATAATAGTACATAATAAAATATATAAATAAATATAATAAATACTATAGAATGTATATATATAAATATATCTATATAAATTACAATAAAATACAAATAATATTATATATACTCCATAACAAAAAATCATAAAATATTATTATTATATATAAAATATATATATATATAATAAGTATAGATTTTAATAATAATCATTTTATGAAATTTTGACCTAGAATAAAGTAATTGAGAGTTATCATAATAATGATATACATATATAATACCTCCTTATATATTAATAAATATATATATAATTGACGGTAAGCTGTGAATAGTACGTCATAATTAGTAGATCAACAGCTAGGATGAGTGTGCATAATTAATTTGTCCAGAGACTAAGAATTCTTGATTACGCCTGAGATACATGTTGTGAGTAGATTGGTAATGTGTGCCTGCTGTGATTTAGTGTTAGCCGCATTCCGATATTGGAGTCCGAAGTTCTTGTTTGTATACAGGGGTAACCGCAGTTTAGTTTTTTTTATATTAATAATTGAAACCTTTCGCTGTAATGTCCACCTCTGCTAGTTCGCGTCGTAAGTGCTTAAACCAGTCACTACGGATTATTGATTTATGCAAGATATTATATGTGGCATTACATAATTCCCTAAAGTCAAAGGAATAACAAATATACAATCAGTTAGCATTTGTATTAGGCAATTGACTATATTATGCCTATTTTATTTATCTAATGATCACCAATCTTCACTTTATGGGCCTCACACAAAGTGTGCAAGCAATGTGTCGAGAGTTTACGGATGTGGACGAAGAGAAAACGGGATTTTCTTTCTAAACTTTCCATTTGGATAAAATATTAAACCTATGATAAGTTGGCAGAGAGCCCAGAGATTTATAACTCATAGTGATTTGTTAATCTTTTGTATAAGCCAAAAATCAAGTTCAGGAAATATATTAAAACAAGAATTAAACAAATGATAAAAGATAGTTAAGTATCGATAGTAATTTAATACCATCTAAAGCTATACGCCAGTGCCAAATTATTCTTAGCAGAGATCCAAGATGCAATAAGTTTTCATAAAGAATTAAATTAACCACTATCGGAAATACAGAGAATACGGGTAAATTATCTTATAGACATGATTAACATTCTAAAAAAGTGACCCTATTACGACTGATAATTTTTGAAATTGAAGATGATATCCGTTCGTAAAAAGGATATTATGAATGCAGGCTGAGATTAAGAATGAAATAATAAGGACAGAAGAATTTGTGACATAATCCAAAAAAGCTCAAAGCTGTTAAGCAAATCAAAGATAGAACGAAAAGAAAAACTTTTGCTTTGAAAAGAAGGAGCTAAAAGGATATCCTACTTTTCGCATCAAGAGAAAGTGGCATTCTGCAATATATGTCGAAAGAGTGATGATGGAATTATGATTTGAAATAATTCGCCATAAACGTTAGCGTGCAAGATTTGTGGGCCATTATAAACTCGAGTTGGGTAAAATATCGCCTTAACGCAACTGAATGGCTGATGGTCTCAGATATAGATCTTTCAAAGCAAGCGAGCATTGTAAAGTGTAGTACCTTTCCACAATAAGGAAATTTAATTTGAAGTTCCACTAAGGATTCCAATAGGATTCGCATTTCAGTTTGTTTGCGTTGAAGGAATATTGAAGACATAAAGAGAGTTCGAGTTGAAAACAGTTTTTGACAAATATTTCACACTGCAACCACCAAATGGATTATCTCTGTGATTGACCTTAATAATAATGGAATCTGCTGCTTATCCTTTGGCTACAGCATAACCGCGACACCAAGTATCCATGTAATTTTATAGTATATATAGTGAGCGACAAAGCAAGAGAATACTAATCAAAGTGAAGAAAATAGACAATTGGGTGTCAAAGTCGAAATTAAAGCCAATACACAAGATCATATGACTTGAAAGCCTTAGTGATCAAAAAACAATATAACAAAACATTAAACATTAATTCAAGACCAAACTAACTGCAACTTCAACCACAACAAACATGTAATTTTAAAACATCGGGTCTCAATGATAACATTATTTAAGTTAAGTCTTTGCTTAACTGAAAGGAAGTACAATTTTTATCAAAGATATAACTCAAAATTTCTCAGCATAATTTCCTAGCACTAGTTTCACTTGAAAAGATAAGGAGCCTGGTGTGTTGAATGGTATTTACATGAATTCTAAGAGTCATGCTATCCTAAAGTATCAGGGCTGAAGAAATAATTATAGGAAGTAACAACTCGAGACAGATTAAACAATTAAATCATTAATAGATTAACTCGTGTTGTCTTCCCTGCCTTTGCATTTCAGAATACACATTCTGTCATAAGACTTTCTTTCTGGTACATCATCACCTCTCCCCTGATGCACATACCACCTCTACACCTCGTACTCTCTACACCTGTTTCCTCACGCAACTCTCTTGGAGCCTCTCAAATCAGTGCTCGTTCTCCGCGTCGTGCAATCAACACTCGCAAATGCCGATCGAAACATTGCATCTTTACTAAAATCCTATAAGATCTTTGCGCTTATACTTCCTGTAAAAATCTTTGGTGCAGTCAAGTGAGAGTCAGAGTAGTGACGATAATCAACCTCACCTAAGTATTTTTGAATTGTCGATTGGTGAAGTGCTCACGGTACTCAGGTAAATGGGATGTACATATGATGGCTAACTATTTGTTGGAGCATCAAGCATGAGAATAGCCACAGATTAAATCACGTCCTAAGAAAAAGGCAGTAAAGCGAATACAAATTTAGACTAACACCATAACTATTATCAAATCAAAATTATAGCTTTACTCCGCAAGTTAAATTTCGATTTCACACACCGGACACACTACAACCAACACATAATTACTATGTAATACTTATTGTCAATTAGAAATAAAAAACTGATTTTAAGTGATAAACATGATATGGTGGATAAGTTTAATTCTCTTTTAATCTTCCTTATATTAAATGGCTACAATTGCATGACATTTGAGACACAAAAAGAGAATGGATAATACGCTCACATCATGTACTTTTTTAGAACAAAAACTGAGTTTTATACCCTACTAATTAAAATTTAAATAAAGTTTTAGTCAATAAAATAAACTAAATATAAGTGCTATCTAGGATCTAGAGATGTAATCGGAACATGGAGGCGTGTGTGGTGTGGGGTCCCAGTGATGAATATGATTCAGATCTTGTGATCAAAAGTCTTCCAAAAAAACAAATTTACACCAAGTACTACTTCACATACGGTCACCAGTATAGAATAATACCTAAGTTGGTGAACTATTCTGATATTAAAAAAGAAAGTATACAAGCGCCACAGCATATAACATACTTCTAATTTTCTTCAACGGAGAAAGGAAAAATAACCAAGGACAAAAAAACAACATCAGTAGACTCGTAAATGAAAAATTAACTTAATGTAATGTACATACCAGTAATATAATCAGAGAACTAATAAATAAAAAAGCACGCATTCGTCATTACACGTAAAAAATTTCCCTTAAAGATAGAATGTAAACATTCTTTTGCTATTATTGAAATTGAGGTTGTGAAAATTAAATAGATAAATTTAAAAAAAAAAATACTTTCATTAATTAATAATTGAATTTTATAAATAAAAAAAATAAATTAAAAGGAATGTGATTCGTATTTCTTTAATTAGTATAATATGAACAAAGAAAACAAGAATAAATTAAATATGTAAGATGGTTATATTAGGAAGACAATTAATGGACAAACAATGATTAACACTAATATTATAACATATACATATAAATGCAGCCAATATACTATAATGTTCTGGATAGGGCAAAGACAGGAATTCTCAAACAAATATTAGGAACTTCTCAACAATTTCCTCAATATAGCTCTTCCAATCGTTCCAAACTACAAATAACGAGATAATCGCCCTGCCCACCACTTACATTTCAAATATTGCATCCCATATCCCTTTACTATTGAAACAGAGATAATAATTACAGGACTACTATTCCTGAATCTATAAGTAATTACAATAATAGTAAAAATAATAGAAAAACCACTTTATATTATAATAAATATCACTTGATACAATATATAACACTTATTACTAGTGAACCGAGCTTGGTATAAAGAAGAGGCAAAAATAATACAAAAGCTTCAAGGTTCATGTTTCTTTCTTGTGAACGGCATGAGCAACAAAAACCAAAAAACGGTAAATATAAGAGACAACATAAAACTAGGAAAATAAGAAGAATCGATTTTATGCTATCTATATTCATTAAACCCTTTCAGTCCGATCTGGAGTCACTGAGATGACCAAATATACTTATTTATCACTCACTACGATAAACTCATTTTGGCTAAAAATGTATCCGATTTTACTTAGATCCTTTTCTATTTCCCACAAACATCATACTAAACCCACACAATCAAGCTCGATTTAATGATGGAAATAAGAATTCAACTACAATACAATGCAACAAAAAACACCTTTCAGAGTATGTCCTACACAAAAATACAAGCAGCTCCAGGTCAGCCCGCCACAGAATAGCACACAAGCATCTAGGAAGACTCGCAAAACATCTAAAACAAATCTACTCTCTAATATTTATACTAGTAGATAGATAGGTGATTATTTGAAGTGTATTATCTAATATATTATCACGTAAGCTTATTTTTATTAATATACTTTTTATTTGACATTTTTAATGTAATTGATAATAGTTCTAGAAAATAAATAAAAAATAAAGTTATTCTTGTAACTTTTTAGAAAAAAATAAGTTACATAGTAATAAATTATAAGCTTAATAATTGATCCTACATTGGTAGTAACCCATCAGGTACCTTAATCAAGTCTTCTAATAATTTCAAATTATATTAAAACGACACAGTATATTATTATATATTATATATATATATATATATATATATATATTTATATATAATATATTTATATCATATATATATACTATATAATAATTATATAATATATATTAAATATAATACTGTATGTATATATATGTTATTAAGGTAAATAATAACACATAATTCTAGTATTATTCTATTTCTAGTATTAAATATCTATATTCCTAATATCACTCTAAATATATCTCATCATGCGATATATACAGCGGTATATATATTTACTATATTACTATATTAATATCTTCATAACTATGTAATAAAAATGACTAGAAAATATTTAATTCTAATACTATATGCTGAATATCATTTCTATAATTATCCATATATATATATATCATATTAATTATAATATAATATCTATATATCTAATATATTTACTAAATAAATTCTATATCATATTTAATAATCTATTTATTATATCTATTTATCTATTATCTAATATCTATTATCTATAAAATCTATATCGTATATCTATATCTATTTATTATATCTTATTATTCTTAATTTAATATAAAAATATATAATATATCATATATATTCAATATATATATATATCTATATTTTATAATTATATTTGTATCACATAGAACACGATATTAAATATATATATTATTAATATATATAATATATATATATTTATATATAATTAATTATATATATTATATATATATAAATATATATATTGTATATAAATAATTACAATTAATAATATATATTAATATATATTAATAATATATATATATTATATTATTAATAGTAAATATATTATAATAATATATATATATATATAGTATATATAATAAAATATATATATATAAATATTAAATATATTATATATTAATATAATATTTGGTTTTCTATATCTTTTAAAATAATTAGTATATATAATATATTATATAATATATACTAATATAATAAATAATAATAATAATATAAAACTCTAAATATAAAATATAAATAACTAAGATATATATAATACTAATTAAAGAGATATATAATATAAAAAATAAAATATTAATATTATTAAATATATCTATAAATTATACATAGCATAAAAAAATGTCTAATTTTATAAATAATATATATATAATATATAATATAAATTAAAATAATAAAATAATATATAATATATAATAATATATATAATATATAATATATAATTATAAAATATAAAAATATATATTATATAATATAATTTAATTAAGAAAAACTTTCTCTTCAGATAATTAATATATTGATATCACAGATTTCATAAATTGATGAATTATCTAAAGACCTACCACCCCTATTCACCTCCTGACAAAGACTTTAAACAGCCTAGCAGCATTCCGCTATTACTCAAATAAACGTGATCATAATTTAGTATCGTTATAAAAGGTGAGGATAAGCATACCTATTTAGGTAAGGTAAAGCTAAGATATATACGTGATTGACCATTCCGATTTATCTCAATATTTA
>JABUQX010070203.1:32500-35000 GCA_015478945.1 Trachelipus rathkii | reverse complement strand
GTAGCCACATGGGCTTATCGAGACTGTCCCAATCTACCTAATAGAACCAATCACCAAACATGCTCATGCAGACGGATCTATAACCCAAAGGGTGGACAGGAAAATGTAAAAATAAAATCTGGTTATTTAGGGTTTCTCTAACGAGTCCAACAAAACTTAACCTAACCTAACCTATACAGGCTATACTAACGCCTGCCGCGGGCTGTACAGGAAATTTTGTAGTTTCTCTAACGAATCCAACAAATCCTAACTTAACATAACTTAACCTAACCTAACATAACTTAACCTAACCTAACGCCTGCGGCGGACTGTACAAGAAATTTTTTTTGTTGTGTCGGCCCTTTTCCTGTCGACTATATATGGTCTAGCCCCATGCAAACAGCAAAGCAACTTAGGGCTTGCTAATAACTTACATAGTATACACAAAGTTTACCACTAAAAGGAAAAAACTATAGCTAAAGTACATGCTAACCACACTTACAAGCGATCCCATCCGATTTTCATGAAACTTATCCGAAATGTTTGGAATAAGCTTTTAAGAAAGAAAAACGTAAAAAGTCACTAAAAACTCTCGAGAAATAAGTCGGAAAAGAGTTACGACGTCTCCTAATATATTTATTAAAATATAAAATTAACCCTTAATGTCAGATGTTTCTTTTTTATAAGCTTATGGTGTTGAAGAAATATTTTAAAATTTCCCCACCGCTCACTGGTCGGGGGACAGCCCCCGTAAGCAAATGTTCTTGTGCCATGTCATTTTTATCATTTCTTTTTTTAAGGTTTTCATTCTTTAAAGTTCTTTTCAAACATTTCCTACAAGTTTGATGAAATTCATCCTGCTTATATAATATATATTAATACTAAACCACTATACTACTAAAATATATATATAGACTATATATATATATATATATATATATATTATAATATATATAATATATATAATATTATATATATATATATATATATTATATATATTATATTATAATATATATATATTATATATATATATATTATATATATATATATATATATAATTATATATAATATCTCTATATATATCTATATACTATATTTATATAAAATATATTATATATATATATATATATATATATATATATATATATATATATATATATATATTTTTTTTATTCCTTTAATCTAAAAAAAGATTTGTCGAAATAATCGTAATTGAAAAGACATTTAATTATAACGAAAAAGAGCGCCACACCTATTTAGAAAGGGTATCTTTTTTTTCTCATTAACTAATGAAGGGTGGGGCATGGGGTATAAAATCTTTCGATATATATATATATATATATATATATAAATATATAGTATATATATATAATATATATATATATATATATATATATATATATATAATATATATATTATATATATATATATATATAATATATATATATAATATATCATGGCAAAATTTGATAGAAGAAACTGTACTGTATGACTAGTGAGGAATAAGTCAACCACTCACAAGGGATAGCGTAAAAAAACAGAAAAACCTCCTAAGTTTCTGAATCACAAACTGGTATATAATGAAAGATTATTTAGGTTAAGTTAGGTTAGGGTTAGGTTAAGTCAAGGACTTTGAAGTAACAAACTATATGAGAATTCAACTTGCCTGTATATATATATATATATATATATATTATTATATATATATATAAATATATAATATTATATATATATATAATATATATATATATATATATATATATATATATATATATATATTATTATATATATATATATTCATTTGTCGGGCTGTTGAAATAATTAACTTTGATTTGCATTTCTTTTATAAATCAGTATTATTAGCAAAAAACAAAACACACACACCTACACAAAACACACACTCGCACATACATGCATACATACATACATACAAAGTTTGAATATGGTATTATCTGAAACATACAGGGCACACAAATACCTATTGAATGGTTGACATTCTCTTTAAAGTAAGGCTCGAATACAATTTTTAGACTGAGGCTTCAATGACGCACAAATTTATTGACAATTAACCATTTTTTATTTTTATTTTTTTGCAGGTAACTATAGCCATTGAACTGGTGTGAGCATTGACAACTCATACTTGTTAATTGTGGCGATTTCCTTCCATTCCAGCCAATCTGTTCTGTGGAATTCTCTCCCATCTTCTGTGATTTCTGCCCAATTTAATCTCCCTCTAACTTTAAAAGCTTGGAAAATGTGCTCAACTGCGAAATTTTCGTTATAAAGATTAATATATATATATATATTATTACCCTAATACCATATGTATCATCATGCTATATTTTATATATATTATATATATATATATATAATATATATATATATATATATATTTATATATATAATATATAAATATACTAATATATATATTATATATATAATACTATATATATATATATATATAATATATACCGCTATATATATATAAATATAAAGAGTTCTCAGTTTCTCTTCATGCATT
>JABUQX010070203.1:0-10000 GCA_015478945.1 Trachelipus rathkii | reverse complement strand
ATAAAAGTGATTTCGGTAATTTCCTACATTCGACCGAGCCTAAAATCACCCACCACATTTCTCTCCGACAGATCTGTAGAGATCATCGAGAAGAGACTGAGGGGGAATAGTTAAGTCTATCCATAAAAAAGGACGGTAGTTTAGGTCGATTTTAATACTACAACCTAGATGTTTCCATTAATTATTACTTTCCAACATTACTTGTGCTTGTGGAACAATCATAGAAGTCTTTCATGATATAGTTAACCTTACAGGAGAAAGGATAGAGGGATATAATATTAATAGAGTATCATGGCGGAATACATTATCAATATATAATCTAAATTATACAAGAGGTGTAAGTATTTCGTCATAGGGTTGTACACATCCAGAGGTATAATAAACTACCAATGGTCTCATAGGAAAGAACTAGTGGGAATATTTATAAAATCTGTCTCGAATAAAACTAGAATCGAGAATCCATACATCAGGTTAAACATATTAGAGAATTGTTAGAATTTGATATCGTCCGCAAGGAATGGTTATAGGTGAAATTAGGATTACGACGCAGGAGGGATGCAAAATTATAAAACCTTCATTTGTGACCTGAGGTTTTAAGGACTTTAAAGACAATCGAGGAACTAACTCCTCCATACTAATGTTAAGGTTTTTCCCTTTAGATCCCAAAAGTGGGGCTCTTATAACAGGAGTTAAATTGGGCAGATGAATATAGTCACTTACAGAGATAGCACAAGAGGTGAAGAGCAAAATCAAAGCTTTCCAATTTCTCCAGGAGAATTTTATCATCGCCTTATAGTGAACAAAGACTGGGTTATCAGCGAAATTGGACATCCAGACTCATAAAGATATTAGCTGAGAAATCAGTCTCAAGACTCAGATCGCTGGATTCAGAGAGGGATTTTCATACTATCTTCTTTCACCAAATCATAACCAAATCTTATACTTCGTGCCGCAGAAAAAATATGCGATCACTAAATTTTCTTATAGTTTACGAGTCAGGTTATTTATTTAAATAACCAGAGTGAATATCTCCAATCCATTCCCTTAATTTGGGAAAAAAATGGGATAAATCTTTGTTGAGTGTACTAACTGAGTGGGATTGAGTTATTATCTTATTGATTAATGAATATAGGCCACTATTAATTCGGGTTTCACAGATTCTACAATTCAGTAAACGGCCCCTCCCACCTATGATGAAATTTTAAAGAGCAGTATCTTGGTCCAGTTACAGTAATTACATTTACGAGCTTTACTATTTTTGACCAACCTTGATAAAAGGATTTTAAAATTGAACACTGCCCTCTTATCCAAATATTGTTATGGAATATAAGTAATTCGCACTGGAGTATGTTTGATTTTTATGTAAATAAATAATCAGAAGGGGACATATCTAATGCACTATGATATGTATTATTATAAGATTAATATAGAGGTATTCGACAATTACTTTCATCCCAAGTAGCAGGTTGTTCTAGAACTAAACATTTCAGTAGATGAATTAAACTCCGGTTAAATCTTTCAGAATTACACCGTTACTCAGAAGGATACAAGTGGAGATATTCTCACATATTTACAGCATCATCAGGGCTTCCAGTTTCTCCTTGGATTTAGGAACAAACATGTGATAGATCTGAACAGATTTTTAACGTTTTAGTGAACTAGATATTTTCTTCTGCCTCTTCCCTTCATCCTTTATTAAGGTGAGAAGAATGCACTTAGTCGATTTTAATAGGCCTAATAGAAACTACAGACAAGTCCACAATTTAGAAAATATATGATCTCAAATAAAGATCATACAGTATATTATTTCCCTAAAAGTTTTTGGGAAATTGATTATCATATCCATGGCAAACATTAAAAGTCAAAAGTGGATAGATGTGACTCAAAGATTTTCAACATGGGGTGTAATGCGGCGCATGCCGCAGTCTTGGTAGTATATATAGTGGAAAGAAAAATTTTTCTGCATCTGCGCAACAGGCAGCACCGCACATAACTAATCAGGAAATTACAATTCTGATTGACCCAATAAGAGATGCTTGAGGATAATTGCTTGAATAATATTTTACCAACATGAAGCCAGCATTAATAATTGTTCCGATCACATAATATTATGGAGCACAGATAGATACATGGAGTAAATAAACTTAGTCCCCAGAACTAATATGTGCATTAGTAAGTCCTAAAGAAATCAATAAATATAACATTGAATTCATCCGGACCGTAGTCGGGTATATATTTACAAGAATTGTCATTTTTACCAAAGTACCAATATATTGGTTAAGATAGATTATAACTGTTATTGATATGGTTTAGGAAAAACTTGTTGACCAAATTTTATATTGTTAGTCATATTTTCTTAAGCCTTATCAATTTAAATATATCTGAAAGGGTATAAATAAAAATTATTATGATCATATTGATCGAGAGGTAATGACATATCAAGTAATATCGTTAAATAACATTGTAATGATACTCACCGACACTGTTTCACCTGTATAGTAGAGAGTGGACGGATTCAATTAATTGGAAATCTATGATTGTTACAGTTTAGAAATTATAGATTTCCATGGCACAACACTCAAGTCAAATTTTTTTTCCCTTGAAAGATGAATATCAAATGTTTCGCGGAGAACATGTCAGGTAATAGTGATATATCCCTAAGAGCACATAGTAACCAAGTATCATGGGTTATCTACCTATGTATTCCTGGGGAAAACTATGGAAAAACGCCGAAGGATTAGTTTCAAAACCCAATTATTAAACCTCAAAGGATTATTTTACATAAATTATGAGAACGATATTGAAATACGCTTATTTCCGAAACCAAGCAAAAAAGCAATATACTTATTGAATATTTCCCTCCGGCGAAAAGGAACTTCTTAAATATCTCAGTGGTATAGCGGTTATTATTTAAATTTACTCCAGCCCCACTGTCTTACAATGGTTATAGATAAAGGTCTCAACTTACGTAAAATGAGAGCCAATGAATTCATGTTACCTTCCATTTTACTATAGACATCATGATCATCTTAATTTGACACGACGACCCAAAAGGTTCTATATCGGATTCACATTTGGCACCAATAGTTTATACGAGTATAGTGTATACACTTAGTTCTCATTAGTTATTTTTCACTTAGAGGTTAACCCTACTAAAGAGAGGGTATAAATAGAAAGGAATCATCCAGTTCTTTTTCTTTACAGAGTCATTATCCAAGATCCTTTTCCCACTTAGGGATTTGACTCATTTCTCTGTTGGGGACTAGTCGTTTAACTCATTGGCAGCGGGCGACCTTTCACGCGAACCCACCTTTGTTCAACGCTCCTTCATAGTGAGGACCACGTTACGGTTTCACCGGCGGTCCGAAATAGGCGTGGGGGAAGCGGCTTCTCAGTTGGTTTTAGCCGAATTTTGTCTGGGCTTCTATGAAATATGATCTGCGAATTAAAACTTTCTTATACCGGCACCCTTCGTCCCTCTTCTCTATGGAGTGTAGTTCGTTCTGGATCACCGGTATCGTTGGAGGGGTGCGCTTACCAAATTGTGACAGTGCGCCATACCTCATCTTTTTCCCGCGTGTTAGGAAGACCTATGTCCTCCCACAAAAGGGACAATACCACTCTTTCTCTGAGGTCATTACGGCGAGATGATGGCACGCGAGCACGTTCCATAGGCTCCCGGCATTCCGGGGTATATTGATTTTTTTTTCTTTATGGTTTTCCGCTGTTTCTTGCAGGTACGCTTAACAGTTTTACTCCCATTCAGTTCTACACTAACCAGTATAGCAATCTGCGATTTCGTGGGTGTCCTCGCTTCGTCACAGTAGTCACATACAATAGAGATTCATCCAGAATACTCCCCTTTTAATCGCATGAACGACTTCCTTTCCCTACGCTCTAGTCGCTTACGTATTTATTGTTCAGCGAGACTTCTGGAAGAACGGTTCATATTCATGGTCGGGAGGTTTAATGTGAATTCTGTGAGTACAGGTGTGTGTGAGACAATACGTACTGCTATACTATATTGTTCTTGGTCCCCGGCGACCTGGCGGTAGTGCGATGATTGGTGTTAAAGTATCGGAGTGGGCTCTCACAAATAAAGGTGAACTGTAAGACGTGTAGTGTTTACGCCATTCATAAAACACTTTCTTAGATGCGTAACATCTAGTTCCAATCCAGGGAGATGCAGTCATTTGATCTGTTATATTATATGAGATATAATATATATCTCAAACAGATTCATTAATCTAATCCTACCTCTTTGGTCAGCAACTTGAGGGAATAAGTTGATGGGCCGACCTCAAGGGGATTTGTTTGGGACATTGAATTTGGGAAATAAATGTAATGTTATGTCACTATTCTAAAATTATGAAATTATTACAAATATATTATTTATATTCCCATAATGAAAGCTCTTAATTAACAATATCATCATTTAAAATATTATTTGACGGAACGTAAGATCTCAATAGAAGGAGGTGAGTCAAACTACAAAGGAAAGCTATTCTAAGGAAATCGTGATCTCATATCATTTACCTAATGATAATGCTATTGATTCATATCAGGGCTTCCAAAACTGAAAGGGCGAACATACTTGATGTCTTTCGTTAGGGTATATTCGTATATGTGAGCGGCATGATATTTCTGTTATACTATACTTTTCTATATTTCTTATGTCGTTTCACTCTCATCACATGAACCTCAACACACCACGTGTAGTTATCCGCATACGTCACCGAGACATGAGTACTCACAGGGTTATCTTTTATGATTTCTCGGTATAGTGAAGAGGAAAATATTGGCCTTCCTTTAGTTCGTCTCGACCAGGGTAGTAGATACTTAACCCGTTAAATTTTTAGCGTGATCGGGCTAAATGGGTAGATATCTAACCACAATAACCCTTCAAAATCGAGTTCCAAGTGAGCTTAATTTTAGATATTCCTGTTACCGCTTCATATCTGAAAACGTTACCAGGAATGCGCACAACTTTATAGTGGTTCTCGACAGCTTCGTTAAGGTAACCTGGGTAAGGAACAGTGCACTATATGCGTGGGCCTTCTCGAGCCTATATCATAGTTTTCATCTGTGATTCACTATGGTAGCGTCCACTGAGCTTGAGCTATCTTAAAGGATTCATCGCTGTCAGGTTAATTCGGACGCTACTTAGGCAAGTGTGGCGTGGGTTAATATCCTGTGGAATACAACCAGAATGCAACTGAGAATCAGTCGAGATACATCTGAGTTGCTAGGCATGGATATTGATTTCTAGTCTAATGTTGAATCTCGGAGGGTAGTCTTGTATGTAGAGGAATTTTTATGTTAAATATTTCTGCTGAAAAGTACAGCCATCTCCCCTAATATTAAAGGATGATAGAGAATCTCTATTGCCTATACCCATATCATATCAGGATTTCTAAAGAGAGACTTTAGGTTGATTAAAGTAATTTGCTGGGGGTATAGAATTATTGTACGTGAAGAGACTGGGAATTAGGGAAACAATTTATGGTTTAGGAAGAAAATTATGAGTAGGTAGGAATAAGATAAGGATTAGGAATAAGCAGAGTAGGATTAGGCAAGAAAGAAAAATTAGAATTAGGAATAAATTGATTTCTAAGATTTATCTACATAAATAAGGTGTGATAGGAAGAGAAAAAGGCGAGTGATCGTGTGATTGGAAAATTGGAAATCATAAGGACAACGGTCTAGTATAATGCACGATTTCATTTCAGGGAAGAATAGGATATTTTTCAGGCATATGCACATGAAGGGAATCGAAGTCAGAGGGAATACCTTGACCTTATGCAGTGTTGGTACTTTCTATGTGAGAACCTTACGACTGTATCGTTTACTTGACCAATTGCCTTTCACTTAACACCTGTTTATGGAGTTTAGTTAATAAAGTACTCATCTCGCAGGCTCAGTGAAGGGTTTGTCAGAGTTGGGAATTAAATTTTAATTCAGAGTTGGCAATTGAATTTAAGTCAGAGTTGGTAAAAGGGTATCATCAGAGTTTGGGAAACTTCTACCCGGTCTTTATTTTCCTCATTCATTTCTTACATTCATGGCTACATTATTTTAATTACGATCATCACGCAGATGCTGGTCTAAACGTGGATCTAGAGCGACAGCAGCAAGAGATGGATTCAAAGTCCAAAGCCTCTTGGCTTTCATCACCTGTACTTGTTTCCAAGTCTTTGAGTTGAGGTTTTTCTGACATAAGATCTTTTCAAAGGAAAAGGTATTCAACTGGATGGGAGGTTTATTACTAACTAACTCTCGATCTGTCCAATGTAAGTACAAAGAAGAAGATTTCTTTAAAAAGAACTGAAGATATTTTAATGATTTCCAAAAATAAAAAAAAATTGACGGTGTGAGCGAGAGTCAATCCTAGTGCACGCAAGCGCGGAACTCAAACAGAGTCCCTGTTCGGGCGCCCTTAATTTAATTATGTGGCGGAGAGGAAGTACGCTGGGATCAACAAGTGTACCCCACGGTGAAGTACCTCTCTCCGCTCTTTCTTTGGAGATATGAAGTTCGAAGAATTGAAGATTACGAAGGTCAATTTATGGGAAAATTACGTAGATGTTAGGTTTGTGATGTTCAAAAATAGTGGTTTGAATGTCTAGTAAGCACAGCAAACACCTGACACCATCAGGGGTAATACGGAGCAGGTTAGGTTTTCTCCGTAATGGAGGAAGTTAGTCTTTAGGACTCCGTAGGCCTGCTGACTTGAATGACTTTCGAGGAGGATTGTGAACTTGATATAAAATGTTGATACAATCTAAGATTTTTACCTAAAGGAAGATGTAGAATTATTTAGCTCGTTTCCCGGAGCTTTCTCGAAGATTAACCCGGATTGAGAGGTCTCGAGATTTATATAAGTAATAATATCAATTAAGCATCAATATGACAGAGATAAGTGGACACTCAGTGTTCATAGCCCATACACAAGGTTTATCTTTACTAAAACGCTCAGAATAATAAATGGTTGGACGTCTGACAAAAGGGTTAATTGTGGTTAAACCACCAGTCCTACCCCTAACAATATATAAATAAAAGTTATGGTATTAAAATTAGAATTAGTTAATACACCATTCGAGCAAGTATTAAGAGGTTCCATAATGAGTGCTACAACATATGTACTATGCGAGCACCGACAGCTTATGAGGATCAAGATACGAGGTGGGAAACCGAAACGCTCCAAAATATTGCTCATGCATAAAAATCAAGGGAATAAGAAATCCAGACTCAACAATTGTGAATAAATGATGACTTAACTGAATTTGACTGGGGAATGGTTCCAAGGAAAAAGTATGATCTGTTAGAAAAGAATCAGGATGAATCCCGACGCTAAAATTGGTATGGAGAAAGATTCAGGTGAATCACGACTCCTAATCAACTCCGCGAAGAAAGACTCAAGATGAATTCAATCCTCAAAATCGTACCAAGAAGAAGAATTCGGGATCTTGGTCCAAAATTAGAATGGAGTCCAAAATTAGAATGACACGACGATGGATTCAGGAATGAATCCCCGGAATAGAATCTTGAAGGATTCAGGATGAATCCCAATATCAGAACCCTGTCAAATATAACAGTAATTGGTATTTGGATTTTACTATTTATATCTGACAACTAAGGTACAACAATATAAATCTATGTATGATAAGAAACCTACCCTGATATATCCAAGAGGGGTTTCACATATGGGGAACAATAAGGATGTCAATGGCCTTCCAGCAAGCAACAAGATAGTAAACTGTAACAAAAGTAAAGTTTACTATCTTAATATCAATACAATATCCTTATTAAAATTATAATCAATCAGCCCAAGCGAATTACTTTGAGGGAGATTAGTTAAGTTTGTTGTATCTAGATATAGTATTTTTTATGAACAAAGGTTGGATACCTTTTGAACACACCTTGTATATAAGTAAAGAACTGGCTATGTATTTTATATGAGAGGAAGCAATCAAATAACTGTGAAAATTCTATTGTAGAGAACTAGATAGGAAGAAATACTGGTATAGTATCTATAAATGTTATAAGGGTTTTCAATAATTGAAGACATATAATAAATAATATAAAGTATTTCAGCCTGGATCAGAAATGGTAAAACATGTCCAGACTGTATTTATAAAAAAACATATTTCGAGAAAACATCACAGGAATAAGATAGCGAATTCCAAATTTGCACACCATAGGATGCATGATCAATACTCTCCACTATATATTATAATATATATAATTAATATATGCACTATATATATACTATATAATTATCTAATATATACATTTATCATATATATCATAAAAATATTTTTTTATAATTTAATTTTACATTTATTTATTTTTACCAAAAATATTTGTGAGTAGTGCAAAGGAAGTGTGTGGATGTGCTAAATAGGAAGTAGAAGAATGTTAACAGCGAATGTGCAAGAAAGAGGTGATGGAAAGCGGGTGGGAGTAAGGTGTAAACGCGTAAAAAAGTAGCGTGTTGAAATGTACTTAAAAGCAAATGATGGAAGTTTCAAAAGAAAGATGCTTAGCGGAATAATAAGGGAGGAAAAATAGTTTATACTTAAAAAGGATGCATTACTGTAGGAGACAAGACAAGAGGTAAAATTGAAGTATATTTGGAATGGAGGATGAATTGAGGACATACATAGGAATAGGAAGCTCTTCTGTAATTAAGCGCGAAAGGTTAAGATATGAGAGTAAGGGGAATCTGCTTAGAATAATGAATTAGGGATGATGGTGCATTGTAACTGATGAAATGTATGTGGAGGGAGTGTGGAAGGAACCACTTTGAAAATCTGCCAAATATTAACAGTAATGATGATTGTGTTATGAATGTGTAGTGGGTTTTGATGGGTTGAATGCAAGAAGGAATTAGGTTATTTTTGGGATTGAGGTTTTATTAGTAAGGAGGAAGGTAATGGGTAAGGTAGAGTGAGAAAGTGAAGAATGCGTAAACTGCAGATATCAGGATGAATTTAATTGCTATAGAAATGATCAAGAGCGGAGGCTAGATGGTGATTGATTGAGAATGTTGGATAGTTTGTTTGTAATAAAGCGTTTATGGAGGTCACTTAGTTCGACGGGATGCAGGATGCAGCGGTAATATGCGATCCCCTTATAAAGCGTAAGCGTGCAGAAAAGGGGAACTGTAAGATATCATATGCGCTAATAAGCGTTCTTATTGAGTGTTGTAGGGACAGGTATCTGCTGGTATTTTGCGTCGAAGGAGTGCATCGTAGTGCGTATCCTTGCGAAGGATTCTGATTGGCTGACGAACAAGGGCGTTTAGGTAGTGGTTACGAGGGATGTTTGGATCAAAATCTTCACATTGAAACTAAATGATTGAGAAATGAGGAGAAGAAGAATAAATTTGATTTAGGTTTATGGATTTACAACAGGTCGTTATGATAAGAGTTACATGGGAACGTCTTTCTATGGCCACTTCGGTTATTAGTGATTTTCTATTATGGCTGTTGGTGGTAGCGCTTTCTGAACTGGAATCTCAAATAGATATGTCAAAGACGATATTGAAGCGCTGTTTGTCAAGAAAAATTGGGTCAATGGTGATTTGCGTTTAGGATTTCAATAGCGCGTCGTGAGACAGGGTCTGTTATGCTCTTCCTGTGCTTATTCAATTTGTATATGATGGGAGTTATGAAGAATTCATGGTGCGGATGGCAGACTCTTCAATTCGGTGTTAGAATGATGGAGGCTCGGAGATGATTCTGGAGCGGTCTGCCCTATCCCTATTATATCCGGTCTCATGATTTTGGTTCTGTGTTCTGCGACTCAAGATGGTTTGAGAGCATTGGTCGAGAGATTTGGTAAGGTGTGTAAAAGGAGGGGTTTAATAGTAAACGTAGATAAGAATAACTATCTTGCGAGGACAGTCCTCAAGTGTTGAATTTATGTTAGAATGGTCGAGTCATGCTTCTAGAGCACTTAGCTGCTTCCTGAGTTTAACTTCATTACGGTACTCTTC
>JABUQX010070202.1:0-12303 GCA_015478945.1 Trachelipus rathkii | reverse complement strand
AAAAAGAAGAGAGAGAGTTGAAGAGAGATTTCGCGTAAATACTCTCATATACAACCACAAACTTTTAACATCGTTACCAAACAGTACAGCTTGGCATACTATCACCTATTTGCCTATACCCCCCTACCTACTATCTGTGACTTACAATATATCTTACTTTATATTTCTTTACTACTCATGTATTATCATAGTATATCCTCACTCCATAAGTGACCCGAGTGAGTTGATCCCCACCTATGCCACTGTACTAACCTTATCTTATAATATAATATACATATTATAATCCAATAATTATATTATTATAAGAAATATAATCAGCATAATCACTGAATACATTAGTAAGTAGTATTATATAATATATATTATATATTGACGCACAAAGTACGTGAGAGAGATGAGAGAGAGAGAGATTCGAGAGCACCAGACGAGAAGAGAGTGAGAGAGAGGAGAGAGACAGACAGAGGATAAGAGAAGCGAGAGAGAGAGAAAGTAGGAGAGATAGCAGCAGAAAGACGAGAGGTGTAGATGGAGTAGATGAGAGATGAGAGTAGATGAGAGAGTAGAGAGAGCACGATTTGAAATACTATATCGATATTATAAAATATTTTTTCGCTTCACTCTTTACATAAGAAATTTCATTTTATAGTGAAATTTAAGAAACTCACTCTCACATACTCTCCACTCAATCTGTCATACTTTTCTATAAAACTAGAGTAACCAAAATGTAAGAACATTGTTACGTGTTTTTTAGAAAAAATATACCATCTCATACACCAATGTCAAGTATAGGATCACTTCTTGCGAGCGGTCTATCGTTATATAATATTCTTGTTCTTAGCGTTGCTTTGTGAATATTGTACGTATATATAATGAAAAAGTGAAAAATTTACCCTATGAATAGCGCAGAACATAAGTAAATTTCAATTATTTACAAGTATTGGTGAATGTGCATTCGAGGAGATATAAATTTATTCACATTCTTTCTTCTTTAACACTCTCTCTCTCATTTATATTTTAGTTTTTTTTAACCAAATTTTATTTAGTAATTAACTGTATTGGTTGCTAGGAAAAAAATTTCATGAGTGTGTGCATAACACTATCTCAACTTACTTCGTCCTTTAATAATATGAGTTTCTTTATTGTGTATTCACACATTCAAAGAACTACTTGCGAGAGGTAACATAACTCATGAGATATTTAATTTTTGAAAATTTTGATCTCACCTAGGTGTTAAGGTTACGTCTCATATATATAAAGTTAATGATTAAAAGTCTGGTTCAGATAAGGTTATACTCTCACGTTAGGTTAGGTTTAGGTTTTCCTAGTCTCAGGCCCGCTTCGTAGTTCAATATATATATAGGTTAGGTTAGGTTGGTTAGGGACTCTAGCGTATTAGGACGTTAGGCCTTACTCGTACGTGCTTAGGGTTAGGTTCACGGTCTCCATAGAGCTTTATGAATAGATTACGTGGTTAGTAGATCTGTTAATCTCAGAGTTTAGATTTGAGGGTTAGGAAGTTAGGTTAGAGTTAGGTTACGGTTAGGTTAAGTAAAAAGTTAGGCTTAGGCCGCAAAATGAGCTCTCACACACTACGGTAAGATGTATCGGGGTAGAGTTTAGGATTATATGGATTAGCATTAGAAATTCCCAAAAGACACTTAAATTTTGTTAAAAAAAAAAAAAATTTATTATTCTCACGGTGCTCTCAAGTGTAATACACTCTAATTTCCATAATGTGCATTTTGACACAAAGCATCCATGCGGTGGAAAGCTACGTTGTAGTGATCTATTTTCAAATATACAAAAGAAACAACAACAAGAGAACTCAGAGCATAAGGATTGATCCATAATACAATTTAAATGAGTGCTATGCAGAACCTTTGCCCTTTTATCCCTGTGGCGCCATATCTCTTTATTATTACCGTGTATAATATAAACCTTATATTACTACTTATCACTTATAGCATACTCACTATAATGTGAGTGCAATATACTCAATAGTATATATCCATATATTATTGATCCCTGTAGTTGCATCTGTATCAAAATTATATGATCATATTACCTATAAGCTTTTCAGTAGTATATTATTCATATTTAAATATTAATATATATATTATATATATACCTAAATAATACTCATTAGATAAAAAAGGACATAGACCCGTTCAAATTTAATATAAACTATCATACTTCGCATTAAAAAATATTAACCACTTAATGTCGACCACGCTCAATTCTTTTTTTTAACCAAGTCGATTCTCTATAAAAATTACTCACACACTAGTGCTTAAAAATTCTCAGCCTATAAATTTTAATGAGCTCTATAGAGAATAACAATATACTATAACACATGTAGCCCTCTGTGTGTGTGAGCTTGAACTATTGTAGAGTTATTCCACTCATGTCCAGAAGTTACTGTACAAACCTTGACACACCAGAAATCAGCTAGGTCTCATCAAATGGACTCTCGATTAACAGGTCTTGGGGCTCGGAATCATTCTACAAGTTTCTCTTCTCTCTCCACTTGCACCATAAACCTTACTCTTTATCTAGACGTCGGTTTTGATATAGCCGTTTAAAAATATGTGCATTCTGCGAACCAACCGCATCCTTTTACCACCCGGCCCTGCCACACACTCCCTCCAGTTAAACTCGTTGATTCTACTAAGCAGTACTTAGTACCACATTATCTCAAAATCAGAATTTCGCGTCGCCTTTACGGTGATAGGTGTTATTATTAGTGATAGTTATTTCAATGAGTGATTAATAATATATCACTCTGTTCTTTAAATACACTATATCACTTGATAAATCAAAGTGCAAAGTAGCTGACAAAATATATATAAATTATTAAAAAGAATCACTATAATATTTAGTGGATACTCTCATTATTATTGATAATTAATAACATTTACATGGAACTGATTGAAAACTATTATATAATACTAAATTCATATAATATTTGAATATTGAACTATATCACTCCAATTAGTTAATAATCCAACATCACTTGTTTAAGTGAGTGTGATATTAACTATCTGATTATATAGTGCTTAGCTAGATGTAAAATCACTTTCGCTAATGTTGGTAGCTCGTTAATCACAATATATTATACTATCTAACACCATTCCTATATACCCTGCCTACACCTATTTATATATAATATATATATGATATATATATATATATATATAATATCATATATATATACCCGCTAACCTCCATTATAATTTCGTTTTCAAATAACCGCTACCATCCAATTATAGTACTAAAATATTGAGTGAGTATTAATATATAGCTAATAAAACCTAAATGTAGTAGCGAGAACCCATATATTATAATATATAACTAATATCCCTTTGCACCTATATAATAGTAATAATTAACATTTTGCTTTATAATTAATATTTATATATAAAGCCAATCCAGCGGTATACTATATGATCCTTTCCGTGTTTTTCCTGACTGTGTCTCGCACGAGTATATATTTCTTCAGATGTAAAATTTGCCAGAATTATTAAAAACTTTTTCTCACTGTAATCCATAATAATGTTATATTCTCTTATCCTCGAGAAAATCTAGTCAACAGAGCTCACTTTAAAACAAATAGGTACTAGAGAGTGCTTCACATGATAAATTGCCAATAACTAAAGCTGCTTCTCTGGACCGTTATTATTTTAAACTTCAATATGCATTACCAGGAAGAGAGAAAAAATAAATTTGTATAAAATAAATCTGATAATGAAAGATTTTATTTATAAGAGATGATTAAAAAATTGTAGCGCATACCACAGCACCAAATATTAAAATAATAATGGTATAAATAATAGCATATAATAATAGATGAAAATATGATTAGTTTTCTAACACAAATTACTCTTCGCATATAGAATACCCGATACGTACGCTGTCTCCTTATTAATGCCTATCGTACGCCTGTTGCAAAAACCTCCATAAAACTCTAAATACAATTTATTCTTCTCCTCCTCCCTCTTTCCCAATCCATTTGTTTCAATGTAAAATTGGATCCACAATCCTCCTACCATTACAAACGCACTCTTGTTTCTTCACCAATCTGTCCCTCAGATCACTCGGACGCCATTCTCCTTCGACCCGTGTCCCTTGTTTTTATTTTTTGGTTTTATCAGGTCCCCTGTCCGCCCAGCTTTGGCGCTCCTCATCCGTTGGAGTGAAGACTGATGAACTAATATTAGTTTTTCGGAAAGTTATCATTTTTCATACCCAAAAACGCTAAAGAAAACTCGGCAAAGGCCAAACTCCCATCTGAAATCCCTTTGCGCTTTATAAAGTCACTAAAGATGAAAGAAAAACATTGTGACGACAGTCCAAAAACAGAGGGTTTGTATGAAACTAGTCGCCACATAGAAATTCTATACTATTATGGTTTGTTAACTTGTCAAAATTAGCGTTAAGTAAAATTATATCTTTCTATATAGTATTCATGGTGTCAAGGGATCTTACATCTAGTATAAATTCTTGCGAAGAAGATGTGAATATTTTAAAAAATAATACACTGAAGATTTTTAACAATTATTTTATTTCGAGGTAAGGAAATTTAAATAATTGAGCATAAGTAATGAACCATTTATTAATATCATATATAATAAAGTTTACAAAGCAAACCTTAACCAATAACTCTAAACTAACCTATAACCTAACCTTAACGCACCTAACGCTAACCAACTAAACAGCTTACCTATATACCTATAACCTAGACCTAATTACGCTAACCTAACCTAACCTAACCTAATTAAAACTAACCTTAAACCTAACCTAACTCAATAACCAATACCGGAAAACCTAACTAACCTAATCCTAAAGCCCTACCTACTCTAACCATAACCATATCACTCTGCTCGTCTCTCTCTGCTCATATATATAAATATTAATGTTAGATATTAAAGTTATATATTAATATATTTAAAAAATATATATATTATATATGTATATTTATTATAATATTATATATATTTATATTATATATATATATATATATATATATAATATATATTAATTATATATTATTTAATTATATTTATAATATAGGTGAAACTAAAGAAGTTACTTATTGATTAATCTCGAAAACTAAGATAGGTAAAGAAAACTCGTGATAACATGACTTTAAGAGGAGATATTGAAATAATTGTATGGAAATTCGAAAAAAAGAAAATTATTTCTTTTTTGTATTTAATTTTTTTATATCTCCAAAATTAGATAGTAACAAGAAAACTGATAATGTTTTTGGAATAGCGTATAAAATATGTATTGTAAAAAAGATCTTTTTTTTTGCTAAAAGAATACAACCAGGGTATAACGCAAAGAAAGCAAAAGAGTAGGGGTCCTCTCGCCTCCTGGGGACGACGGCGTTAAGACTATTTCCGCCCTCTCGGGTTTCCCTCCGCCTCCCCTAAGTCAGTATAGGGTATGGAAAACGACCAACCGCTGCTTGTCCCACCGTCGGTCGCTCGACCAGCCCCTCTAAAAAGGATATTTAAATTTACGCTGGATTATCTTCTATATATAGTTATTAGTTTAATAATCTACCTATCGTAGTTTTGGAGATATATAGTAAAAAACGCGTTTTGTCAAGATCTTTCGAAACAATTTAAACTTTTTTCTAATTTTCCTAACATATCAATAAATATCTGTTGAAATTCTATATATGTTTATCAGATTTTTTACTTGTACCTATCAATTAGTTTTATTCTCGGAGTATACTCTCATTATAAGCGGGTAACTTCTATTTAAAGTTTGCGCTCATATATATATAATACTTTAATAGTTATATATCTATAACTATATATATATATATATATAGTATCATTATTGATTATATATATATTTATAATTATAAAATTACATAATATATATATAAAAAAATATATAATAATGGAGCTAATAATATTAAATCATGAGTGGAGGTACTAATAATAAAATATAAATAGGCTATATATATATATATATTATATGGAGAAATAATATCTATTAGTGAGGTATACTAAATATTTTCTATATTTATATACAGCTGTAAATTAATTTTAGTAAATTATTATATTTTTAAAAAATCCAGATATTAATAATTCATATTATAAATAGACAAAGTAGAGATATTTCTATGAATTTTGATGATCAGACTTATATTTGTATTTTTATTTTTCTTAATAACAACGAATATTTTTCAAAGAGGGTGTGGTGTGGTCATTGTTTATTAAACTAGTTTTGTCCACTCTTTATTTTCATAACTTTTATTCTAATTTTTTTAGTATTTTTCTACTATATTTTTCTCCGAGAAACTAACTATATATAAATGGCTTTTTGGATTCAGTGACGTCATGTTTTATACAATGTGCAAATTTTTTTTCATTGAAAATTATTTCAACAGTTGCGATTTGCAACGACGAAAAGACCTTGGCTAATATATATTTATATTATTAAGTAATTATCCCTTTTACTTCAAGTAATTGAGTATACCTAAGTTTGTTTTGCAATAATTGATATCAATTAAGGTATATATGATATATATATATATCCTAATCCATTAATATTATTAGTATTATAGAGTATTTGTTATATCCCAGCTATATATATATATCTACCCTAGTAAATGATTTATATTACTTACTGATATAAAAGGGAATTCGCCAGCCATTCCCCGATAGAGGTTAGGCATTCACTAGAAAACACTATAGGAACATCTACAGGAAAATAAATAACATTTTTGATTGTAGCAAGCAATTTATTCTCCATCGAGGATAACTTTAAAAAAAAATAATTATTGTTATTCTATATATTTATTAATAACTTCTTAAGTTATTAATCACTAATAGACTGTGAATAGTTTTGCAATCCTAGTCTCTGATTTGACCTTGAATTTCAAATGTCGATTAATTTCTTGACTTTGCTCGAGCTTGGAAGAAATATTATTTTTTTTCTTTTATATTCTCTTTTAGGGGGTTCGATTTCTTGAACGGAGGAGACAGGGGAGGACTGAACGTCCTCCCCCCCGTACGTCCCCCGGTAGGTTCAAGAGAACCCGACTGCTATGCCTATCGTCTTGTTTTACGCCTTGGGTATTTCGTCGTTTTTTAAAAAATACACTAAACATTTGGCAATTTTCAAGTCCCGCATACTCGGAGTAAGCAGCATCTTTGATTTATACCCCTACCTATAATTTTTCACCACCCTATCCATATACAATTCTATATGGGATATGGCGTTTATTTTTTTATTTTTTTTTTACCACTCCTTCCGGGTAAAAATGTCTACCTGACTCCTTAATTAAATTGATATTTCATTTTTTCGTGTAACCATGTTATATTTACTTTGTTCTTTTAGTTACATCTGGCATTTTCGGGTTAGTGCTAAGATCCAAATATATTATATATATGGGTAATTATATTTTTAAAAAAAAGTATGTATAGTATAATAAGGTATATATTATATATATATATTATATATTATATATAGTTATCGTTTATATATATTTTATAGCCCTATATATAGTATATTAGTGATATTTATATATATTATATATTTCATGGTATTGAATGTTTCGGGGAGGCTGACCTAATATCATATATATTATTTATATAGTTTAGGTGAGGTATCCATTTATTTATTTAGGGTAGGGTATACCTATTTTTTATATTATATATATATATATATATACTTATATTTTAGGCGTGATAGGGTATATACCTCCCTAATATATTTGATTTTAGTTATACCCTCTGGGGTGAGCCAGATTTGAACAAAGTTAATAATAGATCAAAAAAGTCTTCTCAAGGTTGCCCGGGTGGTTCACTGTTTTTTGTTTCGTCTCCCCCTCCTTTTGGTCACGTTTCGTCTTTCTTCCCACTATTTTGGTGCTAGACAGCCCTACTCTGACATGGATTACCGTCCTCGGTTTTTTCCGTTCCTCACGCTTACACACACGTTTGAATTCGTCGATTGTTCCGTCTTTCCGTTTTTCCGAGTCGTCGCCGTAAGACAGGGCGATCGCCTTTCCGGTCTGCTGTATCCCTACATTCTTCTCCACACATGGATTCTGGTTACTTGTGTAGCTGGACTCGTAACGAAAAATCTTTTGTCCTAATAAGCTGGTCTTTTGTAAATAAGGGGGTATTAGAATCGTAATCGTGTAACAAAGTACATAAAATATGATTTAATTAATCAGATTTTTGTTATTTTTTCCCTGCAGCAGCTAAACCACAATACAATATCTGTTAATGAATAAATCTGAAAGATACGCAATGTAAACCTTTCTTTATTTCTTTGAATTTAATCATACCAGCAACTACTTCTCATCACATGAATTAAGAAATTCTATGACAGTATCGTAAGTAACTTTGAAGCGGATTCAAACATTACCCTATTGTTGAGAGCATCTATGTCATCGGTATGCAGTATAACGACTTCAAAATTCTCCATTTCGTGGCATGCTGTCGAAAAGATACGGTATTTTAAAGATGAGGAATGTTATTTTATTTTCTGATTTATGAACAATCATTCAATGTATCATGTAGTCGTCCCCTAAGATGCTTTGCAGCTAAGTGTTCCGAGTGAGATAAGTATAATGAAGAAGTAAATATTTTGTGGGACTGCCTCTTTAAATGTAGCTATAAATACCGATATGACTATCATGCTGGGTCGCTCATCTGTTGCACAAGCATGGATATTTCTCAGGGGAATATTTTTGGTATTAAGAAATTTTGTAAACTACCCATAAAAATTTGTTTGGAACCTTTTGTGTCAAGAACCAATTTTTGATTTTTCTTTTCTCCCGCCAAGAGAAACTTCTGTCACAAATTTCTTTAGTTAAGAATTACAATGTGACGTTGCCTAAGCAGATTATTGTTGTAAAAGATGACTCTCGTGGCTGACAGAGATCTCTTTCTTTTTTAAAGCTGTACAAGTTTGTTTTCAATTCTTTGCCATCTATCTATTCTTTGCAGAACTGGGTTTATACTGAGAAGGAATTGGTTTACTTGGGCAAATATCTGTTATTCAAACTTCATTAATATGGCAGTGTAAGTTGTCCATTCAATTCACCAATTGTGTGGTTTGCCCACTCTTGCAATCATCTTTGAAATTCTTATAAGATAAACAAGCCCTTTCTCCTAATTATTTTTTCCCTTGGAAACATCCTTTGATGCTTTGTAACGATTTTGAAATTATGTTTCATTGTTGTGGGAAATGTTCCATAACTTTATCCATGTTTGTCCAGAGCTTCTTTTATAAATTTTTACCATCTGAAGAGGCTTATTGCTTGGTTCATTTGAGAATTTTTTTTCACAGCCAATTAAGCAAAGATGGCTTTGTTTGTTTTAACGGATTGATGATCCATAATTTAAAGTATCATATGCGTATTGCCGGACTTGTTTTTTTGTTCATCTCATTTTAAACTTATGGTATATAATTATTATTATATTTAAATAAAATAGATATATATATATTATTAACTATGTAGGTTGTATATAGAATATTTTATTTTTTTATGGACAAGATGATACATTATAGATTATATATAATTTATATATATATATACACAATTATATATATTTATATTATGTTAATATTATTATTATAATATATACGGTATATATATACACAAATTGAAACAGTCCTGCAGAAAAATTGACAAGACTATAGAGACAAATGTGGAATTGTAGTCTACCATCATACAATGTAAAGGTTACCATGTTGATAAATCACTTATAGTGTTTGTAGTCTACCATAAGTTATTAACACTGTAAGGTTGTAGTAAATGATGAATATTGTTATTTTTTTTTTTCTTTTTAATATTGGTTCATATATGTAGTACATTTGGTTAAATTTTCAAGACCATTCCCTTTTCAGGAATAATGACTTTGTTAACTGTAGAATATTTATATATTGAAAATAAATGAGGAATACGGAAAATTCTTGTGCTTCCCGCTGTTTTCATTTAATATATAATTCGTTAAAAAGCGCTCTTGTAACTTTCTTTATATTAACGAGGGATTATAATATATTATATATGATATTATATATATATTATATATTATGAGTATTAGTATAATATATATATATATATATATATTACTAGTCTTGCATTTATGAACTTCAAATATAATGAAAAATAATACCATGAATATCTCGACATTGTCATTAAGACGATACTTTCGTAACCACCACCAGCAAGTAGTCTACAAGCTATATAAATAAATGACCATTTAGTTACTTTATATTATAAATCTACCATCTTCTTAAAAACTTGACATAGGTAAATTTATATGAATATAAAAGTGACGTACCCAGGTCAGATATCTATTAAAGCTAAAATATAAACTGGGAATCAAATGCTGCCAGAAGTTTAAAAAAAAATTTACCTGTGGACAAGTACTTCTTTCCTGCCTTTGAATGTAAATTGGCTGAAACAGCTGCACACACACCTGTTTCCCATGCTTTATTGACATGAAGGAGAGTGAATACCGGGGGGAGGATTTAAAGGGGGGGGGGGGAACCTGTAAGGGAAGGAATTAAGAGCATATGAGAGGGTAGTCGTGAGGAGACAATTAGTTTCATTGAAGTTGGTTGTTAGAGTACACTAGATAGATATAAGATATTTACGTCCCTTTGGTTTCCTTTTAACTTATTGGTACGGGTCAGGTAAGAAATAAAGAGTAAAGTCTGCTGTTTTCGCCATAGTGAGTGTGCAAAGCCTGTAACCGGGGCGTGAGCTGTTAATTGTAGAGCGTATGAATAGAAAAAACCATACAACCTACCCCATGGGGCACCGTAACATCCGAAATCGGCTGCACCATACGACGCCAAGTCCTCATCACACGAACACTACACACCAGCACGACGCACAACACAGCTGACACACGCCAAATACAGAGCACACGATCACAAAAATCTACACTCTGTATTAATATTTGAAACAATTGAAAACGACCACCTCAACTTTGATACAATGTGATCTCGCTAGATTGAAAAAATAAGGCAGGAAGGACAATCATCAACATAAATATAGATGGTATTTAGGTTGCTATGGATCTTTTTCATATTCTGGCATAAAAGCAACGGCGCTAAACTTTGATACTCTTCATATTAAAGGGATGTAGTAAGCACTTTAGGGTGGGGAAAATAAAGCTTCCTATGTTTATTCACGGCCCATAGTGAGGCTCAGCTTTGATTGGGGTTTCTGCCAAGATGACTTAACTTTGAATTTATTATCCTTCGAGATTGTCTTTGAGTATTACCGGATCAGGCTTCTATTGAGAGCTTTCGGAATGGAAAAAATTTTTCCCCCAAAATAAGCACACAAAAAAGTAGTATGACGCATTTCAACTAAATTGAAAAGTTTGCGGGAAAAAGCGTGTCTTTTGTTTTTTTGTAAGAATACATATTTTGGTCCGCCAACTATATAAAAAGAGTACGCTCAACTTTGAGTTAATATCTTCCAACTTTGGTATATTCTACTCAGATTCATCTTGATATAAATTTAGGCCGGGGATTTGAGGGCCAGGGTAGCACTCTAACTTGTTTGTTCTATTATTGTAATTCTTCCCCCTTGGATTATTTTCCTACACATTCTGGATAGTCTGGTTGAGGATTTTTGTGGCTCGAGGATTTTCATTGAATAAGGTGATATAGGAATGGAATACAAATTCTCAGCGGTTGGGTTTTGGAATAGGGGGGAAAGATACGCGTATCTTTTGTAGTCGTCATCTGTTGTATTGAAGGCTCAGTGCTGTGGGTAACTGAGAATAAAGAGAAGAAAAAAATGAGAGGTGTTTCCCCAAGGAGGGATTGTCCAATGACGTAATTTTATTTTAATGGCGGGGAAGGGAAGAATATAGGAAAATTATTGGGTTTTTGATAAGTTAGGTGTGGGTGGGAAAAAAGAATATTTCTTTGGAAGGAGAGAAAAAGGAGACGAAGTTTGGGAAAAGGAAGGGGAAGAAGATTGTAGTTTATTTAAAAAAAACCAAAAGAAGGAAAAAAAGAAGAAAAACCCAAACACCCAACCGACAACCGCACAGCAGAACACGACACCAAACCCCAGGAGTATCAAAATGGAAGAGCAGAGAAGAAGAAGAGAAGAGAGAAAAAGAGATAAAAAAGAAAGAAAAAGTAGCAAAAGAAAAAGAAAAGAAAGAGAGAAAAAAGAAAGAAGAGGAAAAGTATTTGAAGAGAAAAAAAAAAAAAAAAAGAATAATGTATAGAAGAAGTATAGAAGTATAGATAAGAGACAGAAGCCGGTTCAAAAAAAGAACAAATAAAATAAAAAAT
>JABUQX010070201.1:20000-26347 GCA_015478945.1 Trachelipus rathkii | reverse complement strand
ACCCTCAAGATGATTCCAGTAGGCCTTCTCTCCGAGACCATTTCAGTGTAATAAGCGGTCCGTCGTTCCTCTCCTTCCCCTTCTATACCCGTACTGTTCTTCCCGAGTTTTGGCTCTACCTTCTCTCTCTCTCAACCTCCTCTCCAATGTTCTTTCGTATCGTATATTTTCGTCAGATGGCCCATCAGTGAGATACCCCTATATTATTACAGCTTCCAGCATCTCCTTTACCTTTATATATCATATTATTATTGCTTTCTTTCGCCCCACCTTCCGGCACCTTTCCCTCTCTCTCAAACACTTGTTCATCAAACTGATGATTCCTTTCAGCTCCTCTCCTCCACCACCAACTCCACAGCCACTCCATCCTCTCCTGGAGCTTAACCATTTATTCTTTTATAGCCTCTCATATTTCTCCCACCGTTATCTCTCTTTCCTTCATCCTTCCTTTTTCCTCCTCCCCTCGTCTGATCTGCAGTTTCTTCCTCTTGTTCTCTGTGGCTTACATTTAGCAGATCTCTCTCATGTATTCGTCCAGGTTCCACATCATATTTCTTTCTTCCTGGTCCCCATATGAATCTCCGTTTATAGGCCCTTTATATTTCTAGTTACGCTTTTTGGTTTTCTATACGCCTTCTCCATCTTGCCATCTTAAATAGCTTTTTCTTCCTTTCGCTCACATCTCTATTTCTCCTGCCATTCTCTCTGTCTCCATCTTTTTGCTCTCCTCTTTATTCTCTCTGCCTCATTCCTTGCCTGTACATATTCCTCCCTTACTGCCGTGTTCTTCTTTTTCAGCCACTTCCTATTTTCTGTTTTTTTTCTCTTTTTAATTGCTTTTTCACTCTTTCTCTCTGTTCCACACCATGTGTATGCTCCTTCCTAGTACCCTCCATCTTTTTACCACAGCTTTGTTACTTCTGATGATGGATCCTAAAGTCTTGTTTCTTCTCCATTCCTTAGGGCTTCCTGCATTTCCCGTTCATAATTTCGTGTCTCGTTTCTTTGGTTCTGCCAATCCTCCACTCTGATCACAGCTCTCTCTGCTCATTTACTCTTCCCCCTCCCCTCTCCTCTTCATATCTGCCACCACCAGTCTATGATCCGCATCCAAGACTCCCTGGATCACCTTTACATTCTTTATCATCCTTTTATCGGAGACTATCATGTAGTCTATCACCGATTTTTGATCGAATTGTTCCGTTACTTGATTCCATCTATAACTCGTAAAGATATGCGACTCTCATGCTTGAAAACGTGTTCATTATATTTGTGATCGTTTCTCACACAAAAAATCGATCAACGCCTCTCCTTCCATGTTTCTTGTCTCCCTCTCCAAATGGCCCCAATACTCTCTCCATCTCTCTTCTCTTTCACTCTAGCGTTGATATCTCCATCAACACGCACCTCTCCCCCCCTCTCCATCCCCACCTCTTCTTCCATCAATTCCATAATCCAGTTTTTTCCTCCTCTGAGTGCCTCTGTTGTGGTGCATATACCTGGAATATTGTATACTTTATCCAGCCTATCTTCAACACGCACATCATCAACCTCTCTCATTTATAATTTTACTTCTTCTGTGATACAAGGTGACAGTCTTGGTCCCACAATAATTCCGACACCATGCTTATTCCTTCTCTCACCCAATTATACATCAGAACAAACCTCTCCCATTTACCCTCCTCACACATCCTCACTCTCATCTCCGCTATCCCCAACATATTTATCTTCCTCTCTTTCATAGATATCTATTATCTCCCTCCTTTTTCTCCATAGGTACCTACATTTATTGTGGCACACCTATAATTCTTGAAAGTGTTTTCCTGATTCCTAGTCCGTAAATCTCGCAGAAGTCATCGTCAAAAGTTCGGTCCGGCTTCCGAGGCTCGCGCTTGAGTTCTGCAAGCAGTTTATTTCGGAGCGGCTCTGGTTAGGGCCTATCCCTTCCCTAGCCATAGCTCCTTTAGCTGAGGACACCTCCTGGTGTCCTCATTGCCCGGGTTGCACGGGACGCGGAGTTGGACTTTGCACCCTATATATATATATATATATATATATATATATATATATATATATATATATATATATATATATATATATATATATATTCTATATATATATATATATATATGTATGTGTGTGCGTGTGTGTGTGTGTGTGTGCGTGTGTTTGGACACCTTTTATTTAATTTTTTGACTGAGTATTTATTTGGCCATCTAAATTTTCTTCTGTGACATATTTTAAATACGTATGAGACAGGACCCACCCATGGAGTTGAATATTCAACCCAGTGTGGCCAGCTTCCTTGTGGACCGTGGTGGATCATTATATATATATATATATATATATATATAGTAGTTAGCAAAGAAGTTATATATATATGTTGATATATATATATTTATATATATATATATATAAAGTATATAGTATATATATATATATATATAGTAGTAGTAGTATATAATGGGGGTAATTGTTCATTAAGCAAACCATATATATATATATATATTTATATATATATATAGTATATATATGATAGAGTTATTATATATATATAGTATATATATATAATATATATTCATATATATATATATATATATATATATATATATATATATATATATATATATAAATTATATATATATATATATATATATATATATATATATATATATAGGTATATATATATATATAATAAGGTTTCGGTTTATAAATTTTGATATATTTGATGTGCTAAACCTGAACACAGTTATCATATAATCGCTCACCACACCAAAGCTAATCAATAATATTTTTATCAATTCTCTGCCTATTTCGTTCATGTGAAGAAACTTTATTTAAGATGCCCTACGTTCGGATGGCACTGAGCTTTCAGTGATAAATATTTTCTCTTTTTTTTCAACAGCATCGAATTTTATTTATATTGTGAATCCGAAAGTTTAATTGATAAAATTTTATTCGTTTTTTTTGTGTTTTTATAATTATTATTATTATTTGTTATTATTATTATATGCAATTTTTCTCAACTGGCGTCAATGGTCAAAAGTTTTATATCGTGAAAAAAATTGATAAACTGTTGTTTTACTTCACTGTCACAGATATATATATATATATATATATATATATATATATATATATATATATATATATATATATCTCTATATACATATATATATCTATATATATATATATATATATATATATATACATATATAGTTTCTTGATCTTAATAATTCACAAAGTTAGGGAAAATATCTAAGCAAGGTCATTGTTGTTTTACAAAAGTTATATGTAAAGAGTTTCATTCCCACGCCAAGTAGATCGATTTGTTTAAGTCGTCTACCACTTGTAACAACGAAGGCTATGAAAGGTTTTAGATAGTCTGACCTTGGGGAATCAAAGTTTATCGCCCTACTAGAGTTCATCAACTCTCCTTGGAACTAAAATATTTTTGTTCAGTTTTCAAATACTTTAAAATCGAGGTTTGTATCAAAATTTCAAAACTTTTGATAACTTAAAAAAACACTTTACTCAGGTAGACCCCAAATGAATGGATGTCGGTATCGTTACAAAACTTCTACCTCACCTTATATAAAAATACATTTGATGAATTGATTTTAGCAATCATTACAAAACGTACAGAACTTCCACATCTCATATAAAAAAATCCAAGCGTTAAATATTTCAAAGCCCTTCACATTTTTCACTTATCATACAATTCACTCAATACCAGACAGTCTACACCTTTCCAACAATTTTTTTCTAAACGCTGAACCTTTTCTATCAATATACTCATTACTCATCCATAAATATATTTTTTTCAAAACTACACACAAGGTTTTCTATATTAAAAATACAAAAATATACAAAACTAGTTTTATTATGAAAATAAATATAAAATGTTCTTAAAAATTATATAAATATTTTATTATATATATATATATATATATATATATATATATATATATATATATATATTTATATATATAAATAGTTATATATAATATATATATATATATATATATATATATATATATATATATATATATATATATATATATATATATATATATTTATATATATATTGCATATGGTATACATTTTTCTCAATAAGAGATACATAATATATATTCAAAGTTTTAACCTCAAATACATTATAAACTTTGGTATTGAAAAAAAAATACAATCGTATCTTTATAGTTAGATCCAAAAAAAACTGTTTATATAAAAAATGCGTATTCTTCAATAATAATAATAATAATAATAATAATAATAATAATAATAATAATAATAATAATAATAATAATATAGGAACTTTGAAATTCATTAATAAGCATAGTATCAATTTGGCATTTGACAAACTTGACCAGTTTGTTTTTTGACTTCGAAATAATAAATTAAAAAAAAAATTATTTTTTTAATTCTTTTAACAGTAATTTTCCTCATTTCACTAAATTAAAGGAATAAATAATATGTTTTTAAATAGATTATTAAACGTTTTTAACGTTTCAATAACCATCTGAGATACAAAGTAATAATAATTGGACATTTTTTGGACAGGCATTTTGAAAGTCCCCTTTTTGATTTCCTGTCTATAATCGACGTCATACTGTATACGGAATAAAAGCAAAGTTCAACTCCTTTTTATACAAGAGTTTCGTCCAACATTAATAAAAATATCGTATGGGATACTCTTATGTCAGTATATGTTCATCATCCTTGTAAACCACCTGTCAGATTAGTAGCTATAGAGGGACTTAGCATTGAGAGAGGGTCTTCCATTTGATACGGTCGAGACCCGCCTACCCTGTTCATATTTAAATATAAACTCTTTTGTACATTAGACTTCATGTCAATATTTTAAAAATTTTTTCTACAATACTAGAGTTTAGCGTCAAAACCCGTCTACCTCTTGTAGAGATCCACCTGTAGAATGCTTTTCAAAAGCAGTTCCATATTCGGAAGATCCGAATGAAGAACTATCATCATCATCTTCGTCGTCTATTAAAGAACTATTTAAAAGGCTTATATGGTGTGAATCTATCGAATCTTCTAAAGAACAAGAGGTTGGTGTTGAGCAACTATCATCCTGTAACCAAGGATGCTGTAACAAATCTTCAATGGTAGGTCTTTCGCCAGGGCTCAATTTCAAACACCAGTGGATAAGATCTTCGCATTCAGGGCTAAGTGGAACCCTAAAGTTTACTTCTCCAAGTACTATGGATTCATCATCTTCAAAAGGAATGTCTCCACAAACCATGTCATATAATAAAATGCCCAATGACCATACGGTGGCAGGAATGCCTGGGTATTCGTGCTGGAGTATCCATTCAGGTGGGGAATACTGTCTTGTACCTGTAAAGAAGAAAAATACATTTTATAATATATATATATATATATATATATATATATATATATATATATATATATATATATATATATATATATATATATATATATATATATATATATATATATATATATATATATATATATATATATATATATATATATGTATGTATAGAGTGTGATATATATATATATATAGATAAATATATATATATATATATATATATATATATATATATATATATATATATATATATATATATATATATATATATATATATATATATATATATAACTGCGTATTATTGTAATTATATTATATACGTAGAAACTGCATGAAAAAACGCAAAATCTAAAAGTTGTTGTTGTCATTTTTTAAATTTTAATTCACTAAAAACAAATGAATACTTAAATTTTATTTAACAAAAGAGATTGCATTTTTTAATTAAAAAAATTAAATAAATAAAAAAAATTAAGCGTATGTATGTCAAACTAGAACACTGATGCCACTTGTAAAAAGAGAGTAATGTGAAACTATATTTAGTAATCTGTTCAGAGGGGGAATCGAAGAAGGCAACAGAAAAAGAAAAAGAAAAAGAAGAAGAAGAAGAAAAGAAGAAGAAGAAGAAGAAGAAAAAGAAAGAAGAAGAAGAAGAAGAAGAAGAAGAAGAAGAAGAAGAAGAAGAAGAAGAAGAAGAAGAAGAAGAAGAAGAAGAAGAAGAAGAAGAAGAAAAAAGAAAGAAGAAGAAGAAGAAGAAGAAGAAGAAGAAGAAGAAGAAGAAGAAGAAGAAGAAGAAGAAGAAGAAGAAGAAGAAGAAAAAAAAAAAAGAAGAAGAAAAAGAAAAAAGAAGAAAAAAAAAAAGAAAAAAAAGAAGAAGAAGAAGAAGAAGAAGAAGAAGAAAAAAAAGAAGAAGAAGAAGAAGAAGAAGAAGAACAAAACTGCTTTCTTAAATAGAGCTTATATAAATAGCCATAAAAGCTAATATACACAAAGATAA
>JABUQX010070201.1:0-5000 GCA_015478945.1 Trachelipus rathkii | reverse complement strand
TGTTTTTACTAAAAAATTATTCTTTTTTATGTTTATAACTTAAAAAAATTTGCATTTTTCGAGGACGTCAGTCCAAGCAGTACAAGCAGTACAACAGTAAATCAGTAAGCAGTAAATCAGTAAATCAGTAAAAGCGGTAAACCAGTAAATCAGTTAATCAAACTGCCCTCAGTGACCTTCCTACCAATCCATGAACTATTAATCTATTGATCTATTGATCTATTGATCTATTGATTCAAGTCATATTATAAGTATCTTTTTGTATAAACATAACATTGAAATAAATTCTTTGCTGTAGCTGTTGTTGTTGAAATGTCGCGTTTGTTGTTGCATTTGTTGCAGTTGTTGATGTTGTTGTTGTTGAAATGTTGCGTTTGCTGTTGTATTTTTGTTGTTGCTGAAATGTTGCGTTTGTTGTTGTTGTTGAAATGTTGCGTTTGTTGTTGTTGTTGTTGTTGTTGTTGTTGTTGTTGTTGTTGTTGTTGTTGTTGTTAAATGTTTAATATATCAAACGTTCAAGTTAAATAAAAATATACAACGCTTTTTCAAACATAATTATTATTATTATTATTATTATTATTATTATTATTATTATTATTATTATTATTATTATTATTATTATTATTATTATTATTATTATTATTATTATTATTATTATTATTATTATTATTCCACATAGATCTCACAACACCAATAACGCGTGCGATCACTTTGCCTGCAGGTCCACAACTAAAACATTGGTAGGTAATTGCTCTCTACCCGACACCTAAACATTACGCAATTTTAGTACGCTCAAGGTAACCAATCAGAGAACTGTATTTGCTAAGCCATCACGGTCAGCCAATGAAATTCGAGGAATGACTCATTAATCTTAATATCTTTTGACACATGAGAAGGGTAACGAGATTTATTACTTTTGTCCTTACTTAACATATGTTTTTATTTTAAACAGTAGTTTTATTATTATTATTATTATTATTATTATTATTATTATTATTATTATTATTATTATTATTATTATTATTATTATTATTATTATTATTATATCAACTATATATGTATATGAACATAACAAACCTAACATACCATACACACACACTTACATCGAACACTTTCAGAAGGTAACATGAAATATTTTTAGGCTTATTCCGTTTTAGACTCCCGCGCCCTTTCAGAAAATATCAACATGAAACATGAAAATGATTTTATGCTATAGCCACTTGCATAAAGTGATGTAAAACTTATTATATTTATTAAACAAACTGGTAGGTTTGGCAATGGCGCATCTTACAGATGCGATTTGACAACACTGTATAGATTTGGGTGCTGAGTTATATATAAATCGACGAGCTACTCGATGGGGCATTCATAATCAAGAGCTCTTACGATCAACACTTTAAGACACATTCTTAGATTCTGTAGTATCATTATATAAGTTTTTTTCACACACACACACACACACACACACACACACACACACGCACACACACACACACACATTTCTATATTATCGCAAAGGTTGATAATAAATAGAGGTAATAAAATAAATTTGTTATTTACATTTTATTATTCAGAATATTTATACATTACATAGAAAACATTAAACATTGTACAATAAACATAGATGGATATTTATAATATATTAAATGGAGATTAAAGTGCCCTTAAACCCATAGGATGCTGTTCGAAAAGAATTTTTGATAGAAAACCGCTTATCAGCTGTATGTTGCATCATCTTGGTCCCGGATACAATACTAACACCTCCATATTTTCCGGGCTGAAAAGTTGTAGTAGGAATACTATAGCATAACCCTCCTCTGTTACTCCCGTGTAAATTAGCATTAGGATTCTGTGATTCGTCTATTCGAGCTGCCTTTTTATGAGGCAGGTCATCGTTTCGTGCATCATCTCCATCGACATTATCCAATTGTATTTCATTCATTGCTTTCACTGTAACATCATGGTTTTTGATATCATCATATAATGTTTCATCATGGCCTGTACTATTATCGGAACTATGATCATACACCAACTTTAACAGTTTTTCAAAATTGATAGTATCTTTTGTATCTTTATTGATTGTAAGGCCTTTGGCTTTTACAATATATTTTATATTTCCATCAGCAGTTCTTATTCTAACAGCATAGGACTTTGGCCCAGTACACACAAAGGAATCACCGTAGGCCCCAGGACCGTAATCTGCTATTTCATCTGTTAGTTCACCTAAAAAGTTTCCTGTTTCAGGAACTTCATCGTTTTCTCCAGCGACAAAAATACAAGAGTCTGTATCGCAGTACAATGCCCTTTGTTTGACTTTGTTAAGTAACTCATATAATTTTATACGCGCATATGCAGTTGTAAACGATGCGATAGGAATATTTGTAGCAGTTGATGAGCGTTCGGCTAGCGCATTTTTTACAACTGTCACAACATATTTACTGCCTATTGGAATAACGCTAGGGACTTCAATATCGCTTTGGTTTATTAGTTCCCATACTTGTTTATCACTAGTACATACTACATCTTCTCTTGTAGGTGTATTTTGTGCAAATTTTCCCCAAAGAGAATTGAGACACAATTTTGCAATGAATCGCATCCCAGGATTTTTCTTGATATTGTTAATATCAAGTTCGACACCTTCCTTTTCTCTGAAAAGACGGATAAACTCTTTAAGTTTTTCCTCGAAATCAGGATCATCCTCGTGAATATTATTTGGCAGACCTGATGCCTCTGTCTTTATTTTTAGGAAGTGGTTCACATATCCTTCAAATAAAAACTCCTTCTCTTTAAACGACCAAACTTCAAATATTTTAAGTATTTCGTAACCCATCTCTATTGCCAATTGAATTTCAGGTGTTGTGTATACACCTTCAATAGCTCGTTCATTCTCATCATGATTGCATTTCGTGCTATTATCTTTAACACATTTTACACAGAGTGGAAATATTAGTTTATTTTTGGTTCGTTCAGCGAGGACAGGTATGTATAAGTCTTGAGGAGGAAGAATCTTAATGTAAGCTGCGCCAAAATATTTGTCATTGAGTCCATTCTTGAATGATTCAATGTCTGGTACTTTATCACCTATTAGTTTTTCTGGGGGACCACAAGGGTATTTCATTCGCTTCTGAACATAAGGATAAAGTGATGTATAGTCTAAATACATGATCTTCTGTCCTTTAGTTGGGGGATAGTAATGTACGAAGGGTTCAGTACGGCCTCCAAGCAATGAATTATCAATTATGAGCCTGTTGTTAACAACATCATTACTAAGACGTTGAATATATTCACTGATGCTTATATTTTCATCGGCATGATTAGGATCTTGAATGATCTTGGTCTTTTGTACCTTCCATTCACATTCCCACACACGTATGACATTAAATCCGGCTTCTTTATACCTATCTTCTTGTTTCATGGTGAGATTGTAACGGTCAACAGCCGATACGCTATGCAGCGTACCTTTTCCTTTATTACAGCCTTTATGACCGTGCCATGCACAACCGTGGTATAAAAATGCTGTTTTCATACCGTTCATATATCCGAACCCGTCAGGGTAAAGCCACTTGTTCTTAATTTTGAACCCTTTCTCTCCACCGTTTCGTGCGTGCCTTATGTTTATATTGTTCAATTTTTCCTGATACATAAGCCAGCGAATTGCTTCATAGGTGAAAGGTTTAGGGTTCTCTCGACCTAGAATAGTAATTTTTTCCTCAGGCATAAACACATTTTTATAAAGTGTAAAACATAAAGATGCAATTGTTGTGTTATTATCTAGACAATCTATATCAAATTCTTTAATGAAACTGCCCCTAAACTTCTCAAAACATTTTCTTAGTATATTAACATCTTGTACACAATACTTTTCACATTCTTCAAAAATATTGTATTCTTTACCTATAAACTTATTATAGTACTCTTCAAATGCTTGCTTTTCATCTGTTGACATTTTTTCTACTTCGAAGAATTTCTTATCTGGAATAAGCCCTTTATAATTCAAGGTGCTTTCATTTAAAAATGTATAGGGAAAGAAACCCTTGGAATTCTTTTTCACAGACACCAATGCATTTAGGCAAGCTTTTCAATGCACATGGTGTAAATAATAATGTATCCCTGAAGACTATATTTCCATTCGTACCCATTGAAATGATTTTATTGCCTCTTTTTATAGGACTGTTGCTGATAGATTTTGAGCTTGGGTGGGTCAATAATGCAGCGTATACGAACTGGTGATCAAATTTACCACCATTATGTGCTGTCACAATTACTTTTGATTTAGGTATTTTACTTGAAAAGTCCATTAGAAAATCAATGAAATTTCCTACAGGCCCTTTTTCAGCCTCCAATTTAAATGTTCTTGTTCTTGGGCCGCAATGTGAACATACTTGCTCCCCTTCTTTATCGGTGCATACATCACATATCATCTGGCTTACTAGTAAATAAGGACTCAATTCTATTATTCTTCTTCCTTTATCATCATAACCTTTATCTTCCTGGTATGTCTCAATATCGTAGTAACATGTATAAACCTCTGGATCAGTATCTTTCTTATCATCCTTCTTCTTATTTTTCTTTTTCTTCATGTAACATATATGGTATTCATCTTCTTTAGGCTCGTATTTTTCTTTACATATAGTACAATAAGCTTTTGTGCAGTCGTGTTTGAAACTACCATAGCGATCAGCCTTTATTTGTTCAAGGCAGAGTTTACAAATCTTAATTTTCTTACACGTGTTATTATCTTGGTGTTTTTTATAGCAATCAGTATTATAAAATTCACGATTACATTCATTGCACTCATGGAATATACCATCGTGGCTGAATGAGCCTCTACACTTATCATCTAGACATTGTCTACATCCGTAATGTTCACAATCTAATTTATGCGCTATATTATTACTATTGAAAGTGTAGCAATAAGTGCAAAAGATGCCATTCATATATGCATTCTTTTTCTTGGTGTTCTCAAAACATAACTTTAACTTATCTTCTGTTACAGCATA
>JABUQX010070200.1:25000-33671 GCA_015478945.1 Trachelipus rathkii | reverse complement strand
ATTATTATTATTATTATTATTATATATGTAAACAATTTATTATCTAATATGTGATTAGTATATTATTTTAACTTTATATTGAATGTTGGTTGTTCGTTCATAGTTAGATTTAATTATTATGTATTATTATTCATGAAATAAATATATTATTCATCTTGAATTCACTGTGGTGACCTTTGGTATTTATATTCACTTATTATTATTTATTACTCTCATTCAGTTCCAAATAATATATATAGTTAGATTATAAGTTTTGGTGGATATTACTTATTTTCTATTTATGCCTCTATATTATTAATATTATTATTATTGATATGGATTATTACTTTATTATTTATCTCATTATCATTCTGATTTGATTAGTTATTATATGCATGTTATTATATGATATTATTATTATTATATATAGAGAGTTTATCTTATCTCAGAGTATATCTCTATCTCTATGTATATTTATTATATCTCTCAAAGACATAGACCCATGACTCATATTCTGGTGTATACGAAATTACAGACATTGAGAGGTTTTGAGATTATTATGAAATGTATTTTTTATTATTTTATTTTATTATTATTATTATTATTACTAATCCATATTACATGATGGATGATGGATATACCTATTTCACGTATAATATAATAATTAATTATTAATATCTATTCATTATTCACTCTCAATGAAGTTAATGTTATTGGTAATTAATTTAGTAAGTCAGCAGAATAGTGATTAGGAAAAATGTTGAGTGAAAGTTTACCAATACTAATTTTTTCAACAAGGTAATTATGTAACATAAATATTAATGAGTGATTCTATAAGGACGACAGTGGAGTTGATTTTTAGATCAGGGGGGGGACTCGTTGTGGTATTGGAGTGTGTCCATTATTTCTCATTAATTAAAAAGACTTATATTTGTAATAGTTATATTAATTAGTAGCTTATATTTATTATTAATTATGATTAATTATGATTATGAGCATTTATGTATTTGAGATATTGATTATTATTTTATGTCTGCTGTATATATGATACTTATATATATATATATTATTTATTTATTATTATTATGTAGATTATTGATTTATTTATTTTTTGTATCATTTTGCAGATATTCATATTATTTTAATATTTATTTATTATTATTAAATTTATATTATTATATAATTTATATATTATATTTAATTTATTAATATTATTATATTAAATTTATATTTTTATTTTTATTATATTATATTTATTATATTTATTTATATTATTATTATTATTTATTTTATATATTATTATAATTAGAAGTGAAATGAACATTTGATTGATTTAAATTACTTGTTCGCTCATTACATTAGTACTATTTTTTGCCAGCAACATAATTTATATTTATAAATTTATAGAACATTATACATGACATATTATAACATAATTTGGGATGATGAGACTTATCAAATGTTTATCCAGACAGGTGATCTGCAATTAGTACTCCCATTTTCAGAATATCCAATAATGAGAAATAACCTTCTCTTCTGTTTTACGTAATTTATTGATGACATATTTAGTTATAATTATTGAGTATAATATAATTTATTTATTATTATTAATGTAGTCACTTATCATTCTGAGTTAATTATAATTTTAACTATATTTTATGTTGTTATATATTGTTATAATTATTTTATTATTTTAAATATTATTTAAAATTGTATTATAGCCTTTCCATTTCTGAATAAAATTTGAATCTAAATAATATTTTATATATATTTATATTATTTTATTTATTATTTATATATTATTATTTATTAATTTTATTTATATTATTTAAATTTTTTTATTATTATATTATTTATATATATTATTTGATTTATTATTATTATTTTATTATTTAATTTAATAATGGTAGAAGTTATTGATTTTTATCTTCAATTATTAAATTTAATTTAATCAAATTTATTTTTATTAAATCATTGTTTATCTAGTTATTAATGAGAATTATTTATAATATTATATTCATTTTTTTATTTTAATTTTTTACTTTATATTTTATTTATAATATTACTAATTATTTTATATATTCTTCATATTATCTATTCTATCTTCTTTTCTCTACCTTTCTGATGGTCTCTCCCTTACTATAATTCCATCTTCTGTATTATTTAGCACTTATTTATCTCTTATTCTCTCTTTTTACATATTTTCATCTCTCAATTATTATTATTTTAGTGTAGTTAGTAGTGTAGTAGTAGTAGTAGTAAGTAGTAGTATTTTTTAATTATAATTTTTTAAAAAATTATTTTTATTAACCATATTTCGGGGTCTCAAAAGCAATGAAATTGGTGTTGCAATTAGTAACATTTCAAGATAAGGTGGGGGAAATTATTTTGGTATATTATATAATTGGTAAAACCTAAATTGTTAATATTGTAATTGTAAATAATGTAATTTTTCTTATTTGAATAACATATTTGATTCTGATCTGATTAATTTTTATATTATTATTTATTTATATTATATATTATTATTATTATATATTATTATTATTCGATTATTATTATATTATTATTATTATTTAATTATTATTTTAATTATTATTAATTATTATTATTATATTAATTATTAATATTATTTTATATTATTTTTATTAATTATTTTATATTATTATTATTATTATATTATAATTATTATTATTATTATTGTTATGTTTATTTGTTATTTATTTTATCTATCAATTCTACTTTCTATATTTCTTGCCTCTACTATTTCATTCTCATATTCATTCTATCATGCCCTCTCCATCTCTTTCGGTCTGTTCTTATTAATTAGTGCCTCTCCTCACTCATACGTCTCCTTCTATTTTTCTTTCATTATCTTTCCCTATCCTCGTTTCATTTCTCTCTCCATTTTCTTCTCTATTTTTCATGTTCAAGTATGACTTCTTTCCCTATCTCTCTTTCTTTCTCTCTCCATTTCTTTTCTGTGTTCTACGCATAATGAAAAACGAACTCTACATATAAACTTCTCCAAGGTAGATTATGAGTTGGTGTGAAAGCGTAACGAGATTTGTACAAAATATTATGACTCATTTCACTAATTTCCTCTTTGCATTCAGATTGGCTCATATATAATTATATGCTATATTATATATATATATTAAGTAGTTATTGTATTATTCTTATGTATAATATATACTTATATATATATATATATACCTTATATAGTAATAAATATAATAATAATTAGTGATTTTAATTTATTCTATATTATTGATATAATAGTTTTATAATATGGAGGTAATAATATTACATTCTATTTGCCATTCCGTGAAATTTATGAAAATAATCTCTAATACACAGTAAAATTTTCAATGTTTCCTCTGCAATCCAGACAGAAAATTTATTTTATCTCCTTATTCCTGGTTATCAGTTATATTATTTCTATATGGATAACTAATAGTTTCAATTATATCTTATCAATTACCTTATAATTTAATATTTATTTAATTATATTATTATTTATATTTTTATTATTTTTATTATATATATATAGTATTATATTATTTTTTATTTATAATTTATATTTATTTCATATATATTATTTATTATTATGTTAATTATTATATATTATATATATATATATATATATATAATATATATGGCAGAAATCCTTTAAAATAGTTCTTTGATGATAATTTTTGTTTCTAGATGTAGGACTATATGAGTTTGGTATTATGATTTAAAAGTTAAAACAAATTATTTATTCAATGTATAAGTAATAAAAGTTGCCCAACAGTTGAGATACTCTTTTACTACATAAGTAGACATGAGGAGTCATGACTTTTCCTGTTTGGACCTCCCTTTTAATTCTGCGTTTTCTGTAATCTTGATATTGGAGGAGCTCGGGAGAGAGTATCTTAAAGTGAGTCTTCTATTTCTTCTAAGTGTCTTCTGACTTGTATTTGACTGAGTATCTCAATGAAACGTGGTTTTATATACAATATTTGATGTACTTATGCAAAAATTTTGCGCACGCAAATTTTAGCATAAGTTTAAACAAAAATATTTAAATTTTTTTGCGACTAGTTACAATTGATGGTACTGCATTACTTCTAGGGACCGACCGGGGCGGGAAATTTTGGCCGGGGCCGGGGTCTGCCTCTAAATTTAGCCGGGGCCCGGGGTTAGCTAAAAATTAGAAATGTAAGTCAAAACACTGAAAGCTTGATAACTTCGAAAGACAAACCAAGTATAATTTCAATGAATTAATAATTTAAAAATTATAAAAAAGGAATACATTTAATTAATTCAATTAAATAAATATTTTCGAAAGAAATTTTTAGAAAATAATTGATTTCTAGAAGAATAAGTTGTATTAATATATATAATAATATTAATATAATATATATATTATATAATATATATATATATATATATATATTATATATATTATAATATATATAATATATATATATATATATATATATATATATATATATATATATATATATATATATATATATAAGAACTACTTTGTCGTAGTGATATATTTTCTTTAGAGAGAAAGCCCTTGGATTCTTTTTTATTTTTATGCTTTACTGTCACTTCATTTTTATTACTAAATGTACACAAATTAAAAAACATTGTTAAAGACACTTTTTTTAATGAAATAAATTTTAAAAAGGAAAGCTAATTTTCGTCCCGACACGCGAGACCTCTTCAGGCTAAGGGACTGGATTTCTTTCTTGATCTTCATCAGTTCAAATGTGTTCAGTTGGTCTGCTATTTTCTTCATGGTGTTGTTGAAATATTTTGATGTTTTCAGATATTCATTTTGTATAAAATCTATCTTAACTTCACCGGGATGCTTATTGTAGTTGTTACTCTTTTATAAATGCAAAAGGATTCCATGATTTTGCGATGGTTCGTGTGATTGATATTTCAGATCATCTTTATATTGTTGATATTGATAGAGTGGCCTGTGTTACGCCTATGACTTGTTAAAGCTGAATTTATGCTGTCCTTGTGCAGGTCATCTGTATGTTGATTTTTTCTTCTTTGCAAATCTATGGTTTCACCTATCTATGTTTTATTGCAAGTATTGCAGGGGATGTGATATATGCAGCTTTGGGGGAGGTTTTCTTTTCGTTTTGGGGGTTTGAGAATGTTTTTTAAGGTGATGTTATTTGATGGAATGAGGGTAATATTTTTTGGTAATATTTTGTTTTTATGAAAATAATAATGGTAATTGAGGAATTGGTCAAAAGGAGGTGTTGCTATTTTTCGGGGGAAAGGTGCTATAATACCTCTTTTTTTTGCTTTGTTAAATGCTTTTGGGATGAAAAACTCAGGATAGTAAAGTGATTTGAAAGTATTGTGGATGTTTTTAATTTCTTGTGCTAGAAAAGGGGGAGAGCATATACGAAAGGCACGGAGAAATAGAGATGATCAGAACAGCTAATTTTTGATTGGGGAATGAATTAAGATGGCCTTCCCGTTTCATAATTTAAAAAACAGCTTTATTAAATCTCTCATTAACAACATAACTTCTTCATTTTAATGGCAAATAATTACAAACAAACCTTTCGGCTGAGTATGGGATCGCCCACGTCTCCATACACCCCTTCAGTAACATATATATGGGAACCTAACAGAAGTTTATCAAATATTTTACCCCACCCTTTATTAAAAAATAGTTTATGGATTAGATATGTAGATGACATTTTTGTCTCCCTCCCTCACAACACCAACCCTAATGATGTCCTAAACTATATTAGCTCTCATTCATCCTTTCAGTTCAGTATACGATAAAAATGCCTTCCAACAACTCTATCCCCTTCCTTGATACCTTAATCACATGGAATAACAATCACTTGCAATTTACTATATATAGAAAACCAACATCAGCCACAAAACTATATACATTGGCTATCTAAACATTCCCCAAACAAAAAATTAGCTGTTCTGTCATCTCTATTTCTCCCTGCCTTTCGTATATGCTCTCTCCCCTCTTCTAGCACAAGAAACTAAAAACATCCACAATACTTTCAAAACACCACCTTACTATCCTGAGTTTTTCATCAAAAAAGCATTTAACAAAGCAAAAAGAGGTAATATAGCACCTTTCCCCCGAAAAATAGCCACACCTCCTTTTTACCAATTCTTCAATTATTACCATTATATTCGTTAAAAAACAAACATTACCAAAAATATTAACCCCTTCATATCCATCAAATTACATCAACCTTGAAAAAAACATTCCTCAAACCCCCAAAAACGAAAAGAAAACCTCCCCCAAAGCTGTATATATCACATACCCTGCAATACTTGCAATAAAACATATATAGGTGAAACCATAGATTTGCAAAGAGAAAAAAATCAACATACAGATGACCTGCACAGGGACAGCATAAATTCAGCTTTAAAAAGTTAAAAGCCTAACACAGGCAAAAGTCACAATGACAAGATGAACAAGATAAAGCTGATCTAAAATATCAATCTCACGGTCCATTGCAAAATTAAGAAGTCCAATTTTCATTTAATCTCACAAGTAACAACTAACAATAACAATAACCCTCGGGTTGAAGTTTTAGATAGAGTTTATACAAATGAAATATCTAAAACATCAAAATATTTCAACAACACCATGAAGAAAATAGAAGACCAACTAAAACACACTTGAACTGATGAAGATCAGGAAGGAATCCAGTCCCTTAGCCTGAAGAGGTCCCGCGTGTCGGGACGAAAATAAGCTTTCCTTTTTAAAATTTTATTTCATAAAAAAAAAGTGTCTTTAAAACAATGTTTTTAATTTGTGTACATTTTGTAATAAATTGAAGTGACAGTAAAGCATACACTAAAAAAGAATCCAAGGGCTTTCCTCTCTAAAGTATATATATATATATATATTATATATAATATTATAATATATATATATAAATAGTATTATTATATAATATTAATTATATATATATTATATATATATATATATATATATATATATATATATATATATAATATTTATATTATATATTATATATATATATATATTATATATATAATATAATATATATAATATATATATAATAAATATATTATATATAATATATATTATATATATATATATTATAATATATATATCATATAATATTATATATATATATATATATATATATATATATATATATATTTTAATTATAAATAAATAAATTTTTAAAAAGATATTTCTAAAAATATTTTATTTTTTTGAAGATATTTACTTTAAATAAATAAATACATTAGTATTTTAACAATTACATTTATTTCCTTTTCCGAATTCGTGTGATATATCAAATTTCGAATATTTTTATGTTAAAAACTCGGAAAAATTATAATTTGGCCTCAATTTTAATTTGAAATCATAGTAAATACCAAAAAAAAATTTGATTATATTTAGGTACGTTTATATATTTTGCATCAATTTATAACAAAGGAGTAATGGAATTAAAATATATTTTTTTATTTTGTTTGATTTAACCCTCTATTATTTAGTGTAAATTTACAGTTAACCCCGGTAGAAAACCCCGGTTTTTCCTGATTTTTGGCCGGGGCCGGGGCCGGGGCCCCGGTCGGTTCCTAATTACTTCCCACCCTAAACACGGAGTGATAAAGTATATAAATACATAATATAAAATAATAATAATTATTCAAATGCATACATATTTAGGGGCATTCGAAAACGCACAAACATATAAAACTTTTCAATGACTAAAAATAATAAAAATATATAATGATAAAGACATTCAAATATGTGCATATCTGCTTATGCCCTTAGAAATAAGCACACATACACACATTTGAATGCATAAAAATACAAAATGTAACATGTAAAATACTATACATAAAAATACAAGAATGTTATACATAAAATGAAAGGTACACTCAAATATAAACATATTTGGTCGTATCCGTTAAATATAAACAGACATACAAACATTTGAATTTATAAAAATTCAAAAATGCTTATAAATAATTATTGATATAGAACAATTGAGTCACTCACAAGAGTTAAATAGGCCACATCGATCCAACAGGAAAAGTTCAATATAAGGAGTTTCTAATGTATCCATGATTTGATCACTGAGCACGGAAATAGCTTTCAAAGCTGTAGTTGGGAAATAAACATTGCCTGGCGTATGTTAAGGCGAAGTTGCCTGAAATTTAGATTCTTTGCTTGAAAGATTCCTTCATAAATAAAAGGGAGCTGGCACAGAACCATTTAGAATTCGAAAAGGAATCTGAGTTCGTAGTGGAATCCAAAAATGAGTTTCTGCCCATAATTCAAACTTAAAATGAATGAAAGAATCCATAACCGAAAGGAAGTTTTGCTATGTCCTAACGATGAATCCTCGAACTGTGATATTTGTGAAAAGATGAAGACCAAAATTAATTGAAAATGAAAAATGAAATCCGTATCGATAATGTTCATTTGTTTGTGTCATCTTCTGATTGGGATTTTTAATATTATTGCAGTTTTTTCTTTTTCTTCATTTTCGTTGTTTTCTTTTGGAGACAAACTTTTCTTGGTGAGGATGAAGGAGCTAGTAAGATCGATCGTAATAAAAAATTACTGGTAAAATGCTGATGGGTTATCAGAAGGAGCTGGGTGTTCCACTTCTGGTATTACCAATACATAGGGGCCCTTATAATAGTT